>QAXH01006425.1:22359-62589 GCA_004335635.1 Chloromonas sp. AAM2 | reverse complement strand
GGCTCACAATACATGGCACATTGCTGGTACGTGATGCATGGCTCACAATACATGGCACATTGCTGGTACGTGATGCATGGCTCACAATGCATGGCACATTGCTGGTACGTGATGCATGGCTCACAATGCATGGCTCAACAAGTGAACCTGAGAAGTGTGCAGGGCACAAAGTCGCACACTGGGCTCAGTAGTGGCTTAATCCTGAGGCTTAAGTCAATACAACCTGCCAAACATGGGCTGCGTCGATTAGCATCATCTGTGCATGGTTGCCAACACATGCAGCTTCTCTCTGCAACAACGAGCTCAAGCCAGTCATTGAGTGATCGGACATTTACATCAACATACCTTGCAGTTGCTGACCATCACGTCACACATTTCGTCCGCCCGAGGGATTAACTGCAGCTCAAGAGTTCAACACCATAAGTGATCGGTGCGCCATCATGAATGATCTGTGCGCCATCATGGCGTTGCTCACTCCAGACCCATGGTATGGCATGGGAAACAAGGCATGCGCGCTTCACGTTGCCATGGCAAGCTGCTTCAGATGCGAAAGCTTCAAGTGCTTGCACACCTGTCCATTTGAGGGTAGGCTCGTGTATGGTGTGAACAAAGACGTGGGCAATGGCAGTGGCTGGTCTCCATTCCTGCATGGCAAGCATGCGAGGCATCTTATGACGAGATACTCAATGTGGCCACCGTTAAATGTGGTGCTGGCGGCTTACTGGAAACTGGTGGCTGTGTGGACTTTGCTTACGAAACGCACCTTCCGTCCGATGAAGCTGCAGCCCTAATGTGCGACGTCCGGCTACAGCGCGGTTGACTATTGGCAAAACGTGGCCTGCTGTGATCTCTATTCGGATGCATGGTGCTCCTTTGCATCAGCATGGCGCTGTAGTTCCGGCGGTTCCGAGATGAGTGTGCTTGCGGGACCAGCTGGATTACACGCGCGCGCCACTGGATATAATGTCGATGGTCCACAAAAGACGCGCAGACGTCCTAGAAAGCTGAGGTGAGAAGCGAAGGTGTTGCCGTAAAACTGCTCTGTTCGAACGAGTGATCAGTAAGAGCTGATACTTTGGATAATTAACAATGCAACATGCTACTGGTCAGCTGGATGGTCGACATACACATCTCGTTGGCAGTGTGACTCTGTCACTGTAAGGTGAACGGGTGTAACTGCCAACTTCAGGGCTAACGCGCGCTGAGCACCAGAAGACGCTTGGGCCGCAGCGCAAGATGAAGAGCCTACAAAATGGCACCATGCATGCGCCGCGAGGGCAGGAGCCAGTGATCAAACAGCGACGCGGAGTGAGCACGTTTCCAAGGCGCAGCAATGTGGTGATGGCTGCTGAAGCCACAGGTCAGGCAGGACAATGACTGACCAGCACACAAGACTGCCATAATTGCATACAAGGCTGAGTGCTCGATGAAAAGCCAGCATGAGGCCGGATCAACCCGACCCTGCACTGTGCTGCGCAGCTGCATCAAAGACATCACCAACGCCAGAAGTTCTGAGAACACTAAAAGCTGCTCAGGTGAACATATGCCACCATCGATGTGCTGCTTCATTCTGATGAATGACATCTAACCTGGATGTGGCATGTCATTGCTCACCTGGCTGAGTGCTTTCGTCTTTTTGCAGGCCGTCGCCTTTGATGTGGACAGTACCTTGTAAGCCAATTGGAATAAAGTTCTGACCTGAGCACAGCCTGCTCTGGAATGTTACACATTACTGTCGGTTGCACCCACACTGCAGCTGTGAAGACGAGTCTATTGACGAGCTTGCAGCCTTTCTAGGAGTTGGAGAGCAGGTGGCTGCTCTAACCGCCAAGTACGTCCTCTGCATGCCATCTTTGTCAAGCTGCCTGCCCAGCATCACATACTGCTCTTGGACCGCTTTCCAAGCAACAGCGCAATGCCAAGTGTACCCAGCTGCGCACTTTCAATTGAATGACTTGTCCATTCTCATTACACAGGGCTATGGGTGGATCTGTAGACTTTAAGACGGCACTGAGCGACCGACTTGGCGCGATGCAGACATCCCGCCAAAATGTGGAAGACTTTCTTGCTAAGCACCCGCACAGGATCAGCAAGGGTGGGTATGCCTTGTTGCACAGTAGGACACACAGTAGGCGCAGTTTGCACAGTTGCACAGTTGCCACACACGCTGCAGCACAGTGATCAAGTCTCCTTCTTCCATCTAGCAGGCTCTGACACTGTCCAACTGATGCAATGCTGTGCCTTTTTCTGTGAATTCTCGTAATGATCAGAATTCTGTAGCACAGTTCCATTGTCGGGTTGGTGGCATCTTGCACATTGGGTTGATGGGTCAACACAGTGCCTGCAAGAAGTGGTGCACGTGACTACCTGAATCCACAGTGCGACGTGCTACTGGCACTGCACAGCAGACTGACAACAAGGTTCAGCAGGGCTCAGCACACATGGTGTGCACGTGGCTGCCCGCTTGTAATGTGTGCCTGTGCACACCTTTCACTGCAGGAATCCCTGAGCTGGTAAACCTTCTGCGGTCCCAAGGCAAGGAGGTGTTCCTTGTGTCAGGTGGCTTCAGACAGATCATTCATCCACTGGCGGAAAAGCTTGACATCCCTCTTACAAACGTGTTTGCCAACTCCATCCTTTTTGACGTAAGGACAAGTACTGAACGGAGCATTCAAAGTGCCATGCCGCCTGAGTAGCCACGACTACCACGTAGTCACCTGCACGCAACGAACTGTATGCACAATACAGCTTTGTACAAGCGCATAACAACTGTGCTTGCGCAGCACTTCATGCCATACAGAACCCGGGTGCACCAGGGAAACATTTATCTTCGCTTGCAGCTTAGCAGGTCGTCATCCGCTGCTCTTTATCAATGCAAACTGGTGCATGTGCTCAGGATCAAGGCAAATACGCCGGCTTTGATGAAGCTGAATACACGTGCAGAAGCGGCGGCAAGCCTGCTGCACTGCGTCATATCAAGGTGCGGGAAAACACACTTGAGAGCCTGTGGCGGCTGTGAACTCAAGATCTTGTGGCGGCTGTGGCACGCCTGGTATTCTCGGTCTTCAGCAGCTGCACACAAGTGTAAAAGCCATGTGATGATGAAGAATGATTACAACATGATAAACTGCTTTACTGGCAGCATGCATGATCAAACCGCAACGCTTAACCAGGCTTCGGCACTTGTCTACATGCCGGACAACACAGAGTGGTCTCACACCAGGATGGTAGGCAATCCCTGTGGCCGGCTGGGCAGGCAAAGCAGCCCAGGTGATGGTTGCTGTTCATGGTAGAACCTTGGTGAAACCTTGTGTTTTTGTGTGTATTTGATCACTGTGGTCCAGTGCATACTGTCGCCTGCACGGTGTGCAGGAGAAATGGGGCTTTGAAAATGTGATCATGGTTGGGGATGGCGCAACTGACATGGAAGCACGACTGGAGGGCGTGGCCTCACTATTTATTGGGTAAGTTCAAAGAGGCCCAGCGAGCAACCCTGCTGCCCCACCGGCAAGCAGTAACCAATGCCATATCCATGCTGCGCAGGTATGGCGGCGTTGTTGTGCGCCCTAGCATTGCGGCCAAGGCAGACTGGTATATCATGGAAATTCAGCAGTTGATAAATGCCCTCCACTAGCGAAAAGCACTATGGTCTGGGACCAGGACTCAGTTTTCAGCACTTTTCAGGGTTATGGTGTTCGGTCATGGTTTCCCAATCTGGGAAAAACCTGCGAGCATGCTGTGTAAGGAAGGCTGTGCGCCCAAGGCAGCAAACGAGATTGCTGCCCCAAACAGCATGTGGAACGGCATCCAAGCCAATTCATACGGGGCGATTTAGCCCAGCGCTGGAGCACACACTTACACAGGCTTTGCCCAGACGTGCCACGGAACGATCTACCAGGCTCTTATTCGACAAGTAGTTCGCTGTTATTTGAGAAGTAATCACTTCACTTCCAGCACGAGTCCAGTTCGAAGGAGTGAGCTTGCGGATTGCGGTGTGTGTGTGTGTGTGTGTGTGTGTGTGTGTGTATGTATGTTTGTTTGTTTTGTTTGGCCACAGCGAAGTGTGCACATGGCAGGGACATATTCCTGCCGTGTGTGCTGGAAAAACAATTCAAGAACGTGCGAAATGTGTAGGGCGCCACCTTAAAACCGGTGTACTTCAGGCATGAGTGCTCCTTAACGCTCGCAACAATGGAAGCGCCGCTGAAACACGACCGGGCTTCTGTAGGATGGCTTGCAGTGCATGGAAGTCATCCCTGTCAAGGTTCTCGAACATCAACCAGTAAGTGTGTGATTGAATGGAATCTGGTCGGATAAAGGGACCGAGAACAACCTCCGAGTCAACTGCTATCCGAACTTGTCGCTAGCAGAGCCCTGAAGTGTCCTCTCAAGTGTGCCGGCATGGTGTGGTGGTTGTGCTGCCATGGCTCAGCCCAGCATGCGGTCCACTACCTGGGACACCCGCTGGCAGGTTCTTTCAGCTGGTAACTGATGTCTGCCACTGACAACAAATGCATGGCTGCACATCCACGATCAGTGTGTCCGTGAGCAGGTTAGCAAGTTTATCTCATAGACAATCAACAGACCGTGGTGCAGAGTGAAACGTGATTTGCCATCAACGAGCATGGCCAATGACTGCATGTCACTATTGATGAGAGCTGCATGCAAACGTTGTCAGTCCTGGTGTTCATTCTCAGAGAGCTGCATGCAAACTATGTCAGTGCTTTGGGATTTAAGCTTGACGTACAACAGAGCCATCCCCCAGTGCATTAACAACAGCGCAGCGACAACTGCTGATGGTTCCTTGCAGCATAATGACATGATGATCGACACACGGGGGCGCTGGACAGAACAGTACAGGTTCGTTGCTCTCACGTGCGAGAAGTTGACCCACCCAGAAGGTTCGCCGCGCATGCAGCTCCGCGCAAAGCCGCGACCCTACAGCCTTTCTCAACCTCCACACACACGTTGCAGGTTGCTTGCACAGTTCAGCAGTCCTCAGCCATTTTTGGCGGGGTCAGCTGGTTTCCGTCGCTTGTCCGCCTGGACTATGAGCAGCGCGCAGACTGGCAGCATTCGCACGGATCGCCATGTCTCAGAAATTACGCACCGGTATCTCACCAAGGCACAGTTGCTACAGAGCCCCTCATGGCAGGATGGGTGCGACGCTGAAAAAATGGCATTCTTCAGGCGCAGCAACCACGCCTTTCTCAAGCGGCTGGCAGCAGAGCTTAAGCTGTAAGTATTTCAGCCCTTGACTGTGGATGGGGTTGAAAGAAATGCAGAGCCCTGGCTTTATGCGCGGCTCCCGCCGGTGCGCATGGCCCTGGCTCGCAGGAACCCTTGGGTGGAGGAAAGCGCCACGGTCTACATTGAACGCTTTTTTGCACGTCGCTCCTATATGAAGAACGATCGCTATGTGAGTGGGCTGGCTGTTGGGCCCATGCCTGTGCTTCGAGGTGGTGTGCATTTGCGACCCCCCAGTGCCCGGGCCTAACACGCCCTTGCCTTGCTGCTATGCCCCAACAGCTCGTCGTCGCGGCTGCTCTGTTCATGGCTGCCAAAGCCCAGGACGGTCCTCGGCCCATCAAGCATGTGGCGATAGCCTACTTCCGTGTCAAGCACGCGAACAAGCCAGAGGAGCTCAAAGCACTGTCCGCGGACACGGTGCGCAAGACTTAATGTATGCAGAGTAGGACAAAAATGTTGGTGGGGATTACGAATGCTGTCCCACAGCAAGTTTTGATCCCCTGCTCTAAGCGGCCCTCTGCGCCGTGTTTGTCGGCTGAACAGGACAAAAAGCTGGCGGAGTTAGACCTAATTGACGCCCTGCTCTGCGCGGAGAGGGCCATTCTTTACACCCTCGGTTTCGACGTGCGAGAGTACCAGGTCCGCAACCCGCTCAAAGACTACTTGGCAGCCTTGGGCGTATACACCATGCGGCTACAGCGCCCTGATGAGAAACCTGCCAATGAGCTGACGCATGAGGACCAGCTGCGGCTTGGGCGTCTGGTGATGAACTTCGTGCAGGCCATGTGCGTGAAGTGCATGCAGTCCCTGAAGTCTGGGGCATGTACAGAACATGCAGTACGAGCGTGACACACCAGGCAATATCAACAGCCCGTGGCCTGCCTTTCATGAGTTGCTTAGGCATGTTTGCGATTATACATGACAACGAGTGTGTCTCGGTTTACTACACTGCCAGCAGTGAACCGTTGTTGCACAACGTTGCTGCATGCTCATGTAGTGATCATGCTGCAGCATGCGTCGGATGCACGCGTCAAAACACCTTGGTGTTTTGCATGCCGTCCTTGTGCAGCTATAAAACGCACTTGATGTTACTGTACCCCCCCAGCAAGGTGGCCGTAGCCATTGTGGCGCATGCCACCACCCTCTACAAAATGGTTCTAGCTGATCCTACTGCCGAGCAGCTTGAGGCTCTAAGTGCCCAACATGGTGGCGACAGCTTCGTGGTCACGACAAGTGAAATGGCGGGTGAGTTGGCCAAAGATTAGATTTGAGTAGATGCCCGAGGTACTCGTCCGCGAGTAGCGAAGCATGTGAATGCACAGCACTGTGTGTGGGATGAATCCACTCGACTGGGCATCGTCAAAAGTTGTGTCGAATGGCATGCTTTGCACGCTACTCATGGCCATGAGGCAATTCCAAGGTGCAGGCTGCCTGCATGATTTTTATGTCTTCCCTTCCTGACTGCCTCATGCCATGCCATGCATGTATGCAACAGACATTGTGGAGCAGGTAACGTCGACGTACAAGCAGGCATCTGATCAGCCACAGTCTGCCTCCGCAGCCAATCAGCAACCATCACAGCAACCCACCACGCAGCAGGCTTCACAAGCTTCGCGTCCGGCTGGTCCCTCAACCACACAACAGTCAGCCAATCAGTCAGATTCTCAAGCAGCACATGCGCATTCTTTGCGCATGCCACCACCGCCTTCCTACTCACAGCCGCCTCGGCCATTTCAACGGCCTCCACCACCACGGTTTTCTTCTGCCCCCTCCACATCTCAGCCTAGCGCATCGGCCAGCCATGTGCCTCCAGTCAGCCACGCACCTGTCGGCGCTGCTGTTGCAGCTGCTGCAGCACCAGTGGATGAAAACGGAGTTTCACCTCCTGACCGAAACAACAATAACAACACTGGCCATCCACACCCTGCAAACCGCCAGTCTGGTTCACTTCATGACAGCCCAGAAGATGGAGAGCTCACCCACATCACCTTGCCCCTTCACCTCACACAACACTCATTGCCTGCGGCAGCGGCAGATCAGCCGCCCTCTCATGTAGGAGAGGCAGGTGTGGCATGCCCGCAGCCGCAAGGCAATGGAACAGTCAGTGGCCCTTCAAGCGGGTCAGCAGTCAGCATGCAGGCCTGTGCTGCGCATGGGCAAGGCGCGTGCAATGGCACATGCGCGCCAGGCACTGCAACACGCAGCCCCAAGGCACAACGCAGCCCAAGGGGTGTGAGCCCTATTGTTCCCAACACAGAGTCACGCAAGCGAAGCGCAGAACGTCAAAACTCTGCGGAGCCAGACGATCTGGTACGAGCGAGAGACAGCAAAGTCTTGCGTGTAGCTTAAAGACATTGTCATCACATGACAGTACATGGCAGTACATACCTGCTAGCGCTTTCGCTTTTGCCTTAACAATTTCTGCAACGAGAGCTTGCCGACCTTTTGGTTGATGGTTGAATCGTATGACTGGTTGGGCACGTGCCGTTTCGGCCATGCACATGACTTCACTGCTGACTGCATGCACAGCTGCTTGGCCTGGCTGTGCATCATTGATTGACAAGTGCCTTTTCCAGCCACATTGGAAGGTGTGGCTGTTTACAGCTGTCAGCAGGCGCACACAGGCTGCAGTGCTCTGTCTCGTGCGCACTTTTATTCTTCATCATTACCAAGAAAAGATTATCAAACAGATTTGCAATGCAACTAACCTGGTCCCTTTTTGAGTGTGACATGTGAAATCCACTGCTACGTGACCGCGTTGGTTGAAAGCTTCACACATCACCATGTCCAAGACCAAGAGGATATCTCACGCCACCGGCAGAAAATGAGAGGGCACTAGCTTGCTGCCCGCCGGGCGTGTTTGAAGCCAGCGTCTGACCGCGCATCTCAATGTGCGAGCCTTGAGGTGCCATGCGAGCCGCGAGGTGCATTTACAAACGTCTAAAAAAACGACGAGTCATGACATTTACAAGGTAAAAACATACGAACCTTGCTGCATCATGTAAAATGGACTAGTGCCACTCAGAGTGATATCCTGGTAGGGACAGCAGCTGTGATGCAGCACTTGCACCTCGTTTCTGAGTCTTTAGACACTGGGTCTGCTGTTTTTAACATTGGACTTGTGTGACCGTTGCGCCACGGGATGGTGCATGCGCATGGCACGTGGATTCCCAATTGAGCCGAGATGTTCTTTTGGAGAAACAGACCTGACATGTACTTGGAGATTGGGGAAAAAGCTGTACTGGCACTGTTTTTCCAGTCAAGAGCTTTTTGATTGCTGGCACTGTTGCACCAGTCTTGGACCAGAGCATTTTCAGGATGAGCAAATGGTTTTGGCAGGGTGCGCAGAGCATGCTGTGACCAAGCATATGTGTGATAACAACACCCCGCTCGGCTCACAGTGCTTGATTTCGTGTGTAAGCGAATTCAGACACCTGACAATGGATTGATGGGCATTGGCGCACATCACTTAGCAGACAGAGCCAATTGTCTAGAGCATTGCTTTGCCAAAGCTGATAGCAATTGATTCCTGCAGCCCGTGATATGTTGTGATATGATGCCCACAGTTCCTGTCGTCGCAATCGCTCTTGTATCAAAGTTCAAAGAAAGTCACAGCGACAAGTCGAACACAACATGTGACACACACACACACACACCAACACTCAGGCAGAACGATGTCTGAGACAAAACTGAACATGTGTGGAAGACGCAGCATCACGTAATTTTCCTTGCGCTTACCATTTTCTGTCATCTCCACGAAGGCATGCCTGACCTGTCACATCAAGCACACGCAGGTTTGCTTGATGTGTCGTCAGAGTGCCATCAGAGCAGGTGAAAGGAACGAGCACTTGTACTGGCTGGGCTTTGTGGATGGTAGTTTCGAGGTTATTACTGCCACAAAGTTTGTCTGGTCAAGAATAGACAGATACTCGATAGAGCAGCACCAAAGCCTAACTCATAAGACCAGTCGGTGAGCCTGGATGTGCATATTCCAACTTCAGGTGGTCTGGCGCAGGGCGGTCTGCATGCATTTGGGCCAAAGGCCGTCAGAGACCTGGAATGTCTCATCCCAACAACTTCGTGAATAAGAGATATGGAGAAAGCCTGGAGCATTCCACTGCAACCAGCTGTAGACGTGACAAAGGCTTTCCCAGGCAACCGGATGACTCACACGGGTCATACATCACACGCAGGGGCCTGGCGGGTTTATGACTGGCAAGCCAGCTTCGCTTCCCACGACGTGATAAAGTAGCGGGCGCCGGCACCGCATAGCTGATCGCGATCTCGGTAACGCAAACCCCGCAAGGTCCGCGCAGTCATCAACAGATGTGGCTCGGTCCGGTGCATGGCAAGAGCGGCCCGCCATGCCCACAAGACGACAAGGATGGCACAAATGAAGAAAAGTACGACAGCTCTTTCATGCATGTCGTCGCGGACAGCGTTGGCCTGCATGGTAAGAGTGTCCATGCCTCTTACTCATCCTGCACGTTCGCTCTTGGGCAGCCGTGCCTGACGTAATCCTGGGCAACCGAACGTTCACCAGGCTGGCCAAACCATCACAAACGCCTCAGCCCATGGTCACCTCCTTCGCCATTCTGAGCCGCGCTGAGCCATGCCAATGTTCCAGCTATCCAGGATCCCAATACCAGTCAAGCCACCCTGTAATGGCTTTACTGCATGCCACACTGCTGGTCTGAAGCTGTGGTCGGGACATTGCAATTCTTGGGAGGACTTGAAAGATCCAAGTTCATGCCGACATCGGCCACCTGCTGCCGCAGGTGTTCACAGGCCGCATGTACTCTCAGCTGTCAAAGAGAGCATGTGGCTGGTTGTCCGTCGCAACTTGGTGAGGCCTAAATTATAGAGCAGTCATATTCCAACTAAGACCGCAGCATGTCTGATGATGTCTGATAATCAGGGTTGGTCCGGGAACAAAGAAACGGCTATCACAACAATCACTCTTGCCATTGATCAGGCACACGCCAGTATCTTCATAGTTCATAGTGCTGCCTGGTGTTTGTGGAATTTGGCAGTGTTTGAGGTTGAGGAATTTGAGTGAGGTTGAGGAATTTGGCAGGCACTCATGTGAGTTGGTTGCACGTAGTAAACATGTACACCGCCACTTAGCTCCATGACTCACCATGTAACAGCGTTACATGACAACCACCTTCCTTCTAGCACACCATGACGCAGGTGTTCTTCAGTGGGCGTGTGATGACCGCATGCATGCTGCTGCACGCCGCCAAGGTGTGTGCACGCCGGGCGGTGCGGGGCAGGCGCAGGCGACTACGGCAGGCAGTGCGGTTTGTCACGGACGTGCTGCTGCCCGACGCATTCTTTGGACCAGCTCTGGGTGAGTGGACAGGCGCTTGGAATGCAGCCCTTGGTGCATGGCCAGTGTCTCTGCGTTTCAAGGCCTTGTGATCGGTGTGCTTGAGGTGTGAGTGCTACTGAGTGGTACTTGAGGTGTGGGTGAAAAGACAGTGTTGGAATAGAACTGACAAGGCTGTAGTCCTTGGAGCGCGTGTGCTCTACGCTGGACGCCTTCTGTTGTGACCTGTGTAGTGCGCACTCTCGTATGGCCTTTACATTCCAAAGGATCAACACCTCTTTCTACTCATGTACTGTCATGCAAATGCCTGGTTCTGCTTGCTCACTGCACGTGGCCAGTCTGTTGCTGATTCCGCTGCCACAGTGTCAGAAGGGGCCACAATGCATGTCATGAAAGGGAGCCTGACTGTTCACTGCGCACGTGTTGCAGTAAGATGAATGCAATGAACTGCATAGGTATCGCCATCGCATCGATGGAGTTGACAGGAGTGATTCCTTCGCTGAGCGTGAACGGCATCATTTCACGACGTGAGCCAGCAGAGGGGCACGGACTTGTTTCGCTGCCTGCAACCGCCGCTTTGACTGGTCATGCCCTTACAGCAGTTCTGAGGCAGGCAGGCGCAGCCGAGGGGCCCCTTGTCGCTCCCCCAACCCCGGCAGAGGCGCTGCATGATACAGTGCCCGGCGTTCCCGCAGACAGCCTGATGGCCTCGGTGGCGCCGCTGGTCGGCTTGCCGGTCGCGCCTTCCACTGCATGTCTCACTGAATGACAGGTGACGCCGCCCGCAACCATCGCCCCTTTGTCGGTTCTCGCTGATGAAACCTTCAGTCCAGGCCCGCCATCATGGCTTGTGCCATGCCAGTATGCTTTGGAACGACGTTGGCCCTCTTAACTTCTCGCTTATGAAACTTTCAGCCAAGGCCCGCCATCAATGTGCCAACTTGCTTGACAGTTGGAACTCAACACTGTTTAAAAGGTGCGACGACCTTGATGGCTTGCCGTCATCAAACGCGTGCGACTCTTGGTTGCTACATGACAGAATCAGCGTGCCGACTGCTTCAAGGTACAGTGCATTTGAGTGTTTGTACAGCGATTTCATATCAAATTAAACACTGTTTACGTACCACTTGAACAACCCAGTGCTGGCACACGCCACACCTTCCACAAAAAGAAGTTTGCCAGTTCTGGGACAATTTTTGCGTGGATTTACAAGGATGCGTTGTTTATTTGTGGTTGTAACCGATTTGCAAGGCTCACATGTGTTGTTAGCTAAACATGAAGAACATCAACCCTTCAGCAACGTCATTACAATGTTTGCATGGAAGATGACAGGACTGAAAAGGCATCAAGACAGGGCAAATGCCCACGTGCCATGAACAAAACTTCTGCCAAAGTCCCTGTCAGTTGCAGTTGTCAAATCTAATGGGCTGCTGGCCTTGCAGCCTGAAATGAAAAGACGCGCTCATTTACTACATTCTGTGCTACCATTGCCGTGTCACTAGATTATTACACAATCTGTGGTATGCGCTGCTCGTTTTCTCACATAACAGTGACGCTTTCTCACATTGCAGTGTCTTTGACCGGGCTCCTGCAGTGAAACCCTTTGTAGAAAAGTGGGAACGTGCACCTCCTCCATCACACAAAAATTTCAACCGTTGCTGAGTGGTCAAAACTACTGGCGGTTCAAAACTCGCTATGCCCACAGAAATCAACCCTGAGGGAACGCTCATCAAAACACTCATCAACAGAATTGCACGCTGTCACAAGCCTGGGACACTTTCACACATATCCACACTCCTCACCCTGCGCCCTGTTCTTCATCCCCTTCCCCTCTGCCTTCCCCTGCCACCTGCTCCGGCACCACCGCCCCAGAGGTCGCATCAGAAACTGCTACTATCAAAGCTGGCGCCGTCCCCGCATCCACGCTCACCACTAACACCACCGCCCCGCCCTCGTTGCCCACGCCCCCCTCTTTGTATTCCTCGGACAGGCGCTCACACTCGTACTTGTCCAGCAGATTGTAAAGCACACCCAGCAGCTGCGAACAGAACACCGCAATAACAAAAGAAGTATACACAATCAATCTTTACAACTACAACACACATCACCAACACTGGTTCCTGGCGATATTCCCAGATATTGTCCCAGAAACGGCAAATTTCTTTTTTTGTTTGCGTGTTCTGTCACAAGTATCGTTTGACCCAGAAACAAGCGGTTGTGCTCCTTTTGCACCTGCATGACGAGTTGGCCTCCAAGTCCAAAGAATCCTCAATATGGTGGCCGAGAGGGCTAGCTGGCTGGCCGCCCATCACATCACCATTGCCTTGGGTGTCTTGAACGATGAATGTCACCACTGTCTCGGTGTGGCTTAGGTCATGACTGGCTGCCCCTCAACTACGAACCATGGAAAATGATGAGGACTGAAGACACAGCCTGGCCTCATACGCTCGAACGAACCCACCACCCACCTCGAAGCCGGCTTGCATCTTCAGCTTGGCCCGGGCCCGCACCGTTGCCCTAGGCGCCGCCCTGAGGCACGTGCGCGCCGCGCCCCCGTACGCACGCACCAGCCCGCCCGCGCCCAGCTTGACACCCCCGTAGTAGCGAGTGACCAGCACTGCCACGCCCCCAAGGTCCTCACCCTCTATGGCCTGTTTGGTCATCAACGGACAGCCATGGCTGTGCAAAACAGATGAGCTGTGTACAATAACACTGACAGCGGTTGGAGTCTTGGCGCTGAAGCAGCCATGTCATGTTGAAGTGCCGCTCCCCCGCTGCCTTGCATGGTTCCCCTTGCAAGACAGGCCACACTGGCTGCGCGTTGTTTGTCTAGGCCCCTTAAGGAGTGACTGCCCAGGGCTCTTACCGCCAGTATGGGTCGCCCCGCTGTGCCCCCAGGCTCCCCGTCGTCACTGCTGCGGTACTCATCACCCACACGGTACGCTGCATGCAGTCATGCAGGCCAGCAGCCAGGTGAGCACTGGTGTGCCAGTCATGTGAATGGACATGGCGAAGGTGTCATGCTGGGAACCCTCAGCACACAGCAAGGCTGCAATTCCACCTGACTGACAGAAGAGATGCAGCGGCCCGTGTGGGAGTGACTCGAAGCACCACTGTGAGGCGTGCTGCATGCCATGCGAACCTTCGGCACCAGTGCTGCATGGCATGGCAGGTTGTTCCTCTCTGGAGATATCGCTTGTGGTATCCATCCGCTTAGTGGTATCGAGCATGCGTCCATCAGTGTATGTGCGAGCGTCTGCCCAACTTGCCTTGAAGGCCTGGCTGACTGTGAAAGCCAGCTGAGCCACCCTCAAGACAGGCAGGCAGGGGTACAGGCCATGAGCTGCGGATGGCGCTTGGGCTATCAAGGAGCCTATCAACGAGGATGGTGGGTGGGCTGTCAAAGGCGTTGTGTTCTGTGACTCACCGAAGCAGTTGTGGGAGGCTGCAGGGTCTGAATGCTCCTTTATCAGGGCCATAGCCTGCCTAGAACTGATCACAGGCCAGGCGGTAACCAGGAAACGAGACTTCTTGACCTGTATTGGAAGTTATTGCGCAATAACTTGAGCAATGGCTGTGTGGCTATGGTTCAGCCTTGCACAGGGCGTACCCACACTTTAGGAAAGAAGGGTTAGGGGCTCTGATCAGTGCAAACTTAGTGGCCCACCTCAACTTCAGTCCTGGTGGGCTGAGCTAACGTGCAGTATTCCAGGGGCCCAGGGATACTAACACTGGCTGCCTGTGCTGTATGCAACTCTCTTCGGGTGGCTGAACTGACATGCAGGCTAGATGCCAAAGTATGGTGTTGCGTGCATGTGCTGATGTGTGCACGCAAAAAGTTCAACCTAGGAGCGTGCATCAACTGAGCTAGGCGACAGGGCTGTGAGGCCATGGCTACCATTGAGGCACAAGTCTGGAAGCCAGATTATGATGTCCCTTAAAGCACAGACGATTGACGTCTTGCCTCTAATTAGTGGTTTCAGCAGGTCTCAACCGTTGGTTGGTTGGATGGGATGATGACATTCGCATGCTGCATGTAGAGTGTTCGCAGTCTCGTCAGCGGTGCGCAGCAGCCATTGGCTGAAGTGCGTTGCGCCATGTATTGGCTGAACCCGTGATCTAGTCTCTTGTTTGATCTTTTCCATACGGCTTAATGGCTGCCAATCGGACAGGCAGATGGTGCTTATGCGCGCTGCTGGTGGCGTTAGCAGCTGGTCCCCTCGTATGCGCGCAGCTGGAGGGGTTGGATGAGCCCGATGCGCCGGCTGCCATCAAGGTCGACCTTAGTGCCTCTTTGCAGCATGAGCAAGGAATTCCTCCGACACCGAAGGCCAAACCAGCCAAAGCACGTCCTGGCTCAGGCGATCAACCAAAGAAGACCAATCCTCGAGCCACAGCACCTCTTAAGGCGGCATCGGTTGGCATTTACGAAGTCTGTGCAGGTCCGCTTGTTATGCATGCACGTGCCCATGTTCGTGTTCATTGGTGCCCCATACAGCATGCATGCTCTGTACCGTTGCAATGATTCATATTGCATTGCTGCAATGCTCTACTGCAGGGCTGGGCCAGCCAGACAACAAAAAATTGTTGATTATTGCTGTAGGTGTCTTCCTTGTTTTCTACCTGCTTAACGTGCTGCGTGGCCGGGCCGCGAACGCCAAGATAGCGGATGCATGGAGCAAGGCATTCGCTCAGCCTGGGGGTGTGTTTGACAAGAACTTCAGTTCACTGGGTTCTGGGCAATCCAACCAGCTCATGCAGGTAAGGGAACACATACATCGCCCAGCCATTCGATTGCCAGTTGCTGTTTGCACTTCAGGCCACTGAACCTGAGGCTGCCGGATGCAGCAGGATTGTGCATGGCAAGGGAAGCCTTAAATGGCCAGGTTGCCAAGGCGTGTTGTCATGCTGTAAACATTGCCTCGGGTTGGTAATTTGCAACCGTTGCTGGAATGGATGAGGATGAGCACTCACACAACCTGATCGATCGCATGGCCCGCTTGCGCAGGAGGCCGGCAACTGCTTCAAGTTCTATGCTAGCGGGCGTCGTCATGTGATGGGACTGCTAGCCACCCTCAACCTCAGGGCCAGACAGGACATCCTGTCACTGCTATGGTGAGGGCTGGGCAATGCATGGGTGGTGGTGAGCAGCAGCGGAGGCCTTGAACAGTTCACTGCATAGCAGGTCTCACACACGGCTTTGCATGCCCTTCAACGATAGGGCACACCCGCTCGCACATTGCCTGTCCCAGTTGTCAGTTCTTCTAGCCCCAACCCCGGCAATGCAAGTAAAGAGGCGTGTTTGCGGATGGCAGAGCCCGAGGATATGCTCAATGTAGCAAATCCATGGGTGTGGGCTATCACTCTCCTCTACCTCTCCTCTTCTTCTCCTATTCACTCTCAGATTGGACAGACTACAATGTTATGAACACAACGCAGCGCCAACATACTCGCACACACCCATCAAGATTCTTCATGCTCCCGCATGGCCAAGCTTAACCCCGCGTCCTGTACCCCTTGATTCAGGTACATCATAACCCCCACGGAGGACACCATCACGCTAGAGGCGTACATGACGGAGGCCTCCATGCCGCCCATAGTGCTGGCGGTGGGCACGCCCAAGGCGCTCAGGCGCCTGGAGGCGAGCCACTTGGACGTCGAAAAGTACACAAAGAAACTGCAGGTCAGCACAAATAAGCTGACAGTAGCGAAAGAATAGGGTACAGCTGCGACGGCATAGCCTGCTCAACTCTCGCATCAACAATAAAAGCAGAGGCAGGCAGACACATGCACACACACACACACACACACACACACGCGTGTATGTGCTGAGACACACCGATTCCAGCGTCAGTCCCAGGAATTGTCCCAGAACTGGCAAACTTCGTTTTTGTTTCATAGCCCGTCTGCGCCTCTGCAAGCCCTGTGTCAGTAGGCAGCCTGCCTGCCTCTGTGCCTCTCCGCCAGCCCTGCTGAGGACACCTACGAGCCGGGCGACCTATTAAATGAGCTATCATTGTGCAGCCCACAAATAAGCCCAAGCGTCCAGCGGCACAGTCCTTCGGCCTTATGGGCTGTTCAACACATGTAGGCCTTGTGGCCATTCGATTCAAAGTTTGATGCAGGCCCTGGTGGCTGCTCGCCCACACACCTCTTTGTCGTCCAAGGTTCACGTGTGTAGCCAACAAGGACTCAGATCAGCACAGGCAACAGGCTTTTTGGCAACCGGACACCGAGTCAGATGAACACGCTTGTTTATCTCAGAGCGGCTTATCAACTCGGCGCCCACTTGCCCATCTGCCCGCAGGCCCCCAAAGAATTGGTCCCCAACTGGCCCAATGAGAAGCTGCACATTCACGCCGAGCACTCGAACATATTCGGGGAGCTGTTTGCCGACCAGCGCGTGCTGCAGACACTCAACCCCACAGGCCCGCACGCAAAGGCGTTCAGATATCTCCGGTGGGTACTGGCCTTTGAATACTGCCGGGGAGGCATGAGAAAGAGGGTGCAAGTGTCAAATGGATCGCATGGAAAGTGCACGTGTGCTTTGCATTTCCGCAGCAATCCGTGGCTGGCTGGTACGTGTTCTGCTGTTCAGCTAGTGTGGGCTTATGACCGAATATGGCATAGGCCAGCTTGATAGCTACATCAGCCTCGGTGTTATTGGTACTCATCCACCATTATGATTCTGGCAGTGCAGTTGTACAATGACCTGCAAAGTTGCTGCTACAGTCAAACGACATTTGCTGGCCATGATCAATCAACAAGCAGTTGTTGCCAGTTGAACGACACATCCGTTGAACCTGTTGTCCTAATCTTTTGCACGCTTTCTGGAAAAGTTCTAATGCTCCTTCACATGGTCGCATTCCATGTGATTGTGTTTGCAGGACCCTTCACTTCACCAACAGTTGCATGGAGGGCAGCCACCGGCGCGTGCTTCGCTTCACCTTTGCGCTGCCCCGGGCGCATGCAATGGAGGACCTGGCGCCCCTCATGGCCCTGGTGCCCCTGTTCATTGACCTGGTGAGACGGGTGGGCATGCGGGGCACGCGCAATGGCCACAGACTGACATGGCACAGGCCAGCATACAACAAGACTTGTCAATGTTGCCGGAGAACTTGAGGGAGCATTGAGCCATGGCCAGTATGAACCTGCTTGCCACCTTCAACCGTTCGCTCATCTGACACCGGGATCTCACTTCTCTCTGGACCACTTACTACGTCAACAGGTACAAGCTGTACGCTCCAGTGCATGTAGTCGACAACGTCTTGTTGATTCTGATACTGCTTGAATCCAGGTTGGTAGCTACAAGCTCTCCCCGGAGCTGAAGAAGAAGGCCGAGGCTGCCCGGGCCAAGAATGAGGCCGACAACGAGGCGGAGACGCGCAGGGCCCGGCTGGACGCACTGGCTATGAGGAAGCAGGAGAAACTGGCCGAGGAAAAGGTGTGTGGCTGGACGTGGAGTTGAAATAAGATGCAACAGGTCAGGATACCGAGGGCGGATTGTTGCCGTGGCGATTTGGGGCAGAGACAAGGAAGCAATTTTAGAAAGCTGGTCACAACTGCAACACAGGGCCTTGACTGCTGAGTCTTAGCGGCATCAGCTTCAGCTTTTTCCTGTGGCGAACGTGTGGCCAGTGGAATTGTCAAACACTCAGCTGATTTTCTGCTCAATTGTAGCACAGTTGTGGCAGTTCCGCACAGTTGTAACAAGGGTAGGCGTGTGGCTACCAGCGGGGTTGCTTTTTGCTGGTGTCCAGTCCCATGTTAGTTCGCCTAGACCTGCACTAATCAGGCGCAGCTCGTCCTTGCAGTTGACTAATGACAACTGAACTGCTCTTGGGGTTGCGTCTTGTTGCGCCTGCAGGCCCGCCTGGCCCGCCTGCCACCCGCCGAGCGCCAGAAAGCCGAGGACAAACTCCGCAAGGCGCAGATGGAGAAGCAAATGAAGAAGAGGACAATACGTGCATAAGGAGGCGTGACTCTACACACTGTGCGGGGTCGCCAGGCCAGTCTGGGACAACCTGTTGTCTGCCAGCCTTCAGAGGAAGCATGTGCATGGACGGCACTGTTCCAAACCAAGAACCGTTCCTTAATGGGCAAGAGATAGTATGTGCATGTGTGGCGCTCCGATCTTTTCATGTCAGCAGTACAATGTCTTGCGTCAGCCAGTATCCAGAATGAGAAGCCAACCGTGCCTGTCATGGTGTGAACTGAGGCCAGATGTCTTCGGCGGTTGCTCTGCATTCTGCTGCTAGCGGACGTCCTTGAAGGAAACTATCATTTGTTTGTGCGTGAGGTTGCTTGATAAGTTTTGAAGGCGTTTCAGCATTCCCCTGGGATGCTATGAAGTCAGCAAGTCTCGCCTGGTCGCATCTCCATGTTCGGGGCGTTCTGTTTTCAGCGTGCGCTGCTGTTGGCTGAATGCAGGCTGAGGTGCATGTGCAGGCTTACAAACAGTCAATGGCGTTTGTGAACATAGCATGTGACTGAGCATGTCTGCGGGCCGGCTGATTCAAGCATCAAGTTCGAACCTTGGCCTGTTTGCATAATCCGTTATGGGCTGCACGCGCCAATGCTTGCCATTTCCCACGGCTTGATGACCACTTATCTGCTGCCTTGTGCCAACCTATTGCTTCTGACAGTTTGCCAGAAGAGCGTGCCCTACAGAACGTCCTGCTGCTTGTTTACGTGGTCTGCCCTTGAGCAGCGCGGAGAAGGGCTGTTAGTGCATGAGATGCCTCGTGTTGGGCTTACTCGTCGGGCTTACTTGTTACGCTTTGTCGCCAGCATCGCCCTAGGGTAGAGAGGGGCTGCTTGTGTTTCTGGCGCATAGGTCATGGTAGACATGCAACGGACAGCATGGCCAGGCAGTGGCCTGGCCAGAATATCTTCATGCAGCGCAGCGTGTCAGTTATGATCGTTACGCTTCGTGGGCATGGTGTTGTCCCGATGGTTACAACTTGACGCGATAAGGCTCAAGATCATGACGGCTAGATGCATCCTAGTGGCTGCAGGCCACTGGTGTTGGATCCTGACACATGCGAACGTGCACTGATGTACTTGGGCCTTGATGCTCACTGCCTGTGACGCGCTTTGCGATGATGTAAGAATTTTGGCCAGAAATTTCACAATTGGAATTACATACCTAAGCCTGCTGGAATCTTGATGTCTCCTGGGCAGAGATTGATGATGACTCGATTCAACAGCTCAGTCAATGGACAGCCGCCAACAACAATGCAGATGTAATATGGTCTTGAACGATGCGGTGCTTAGCAGCCAACTCTGCGGTAATGTGGCCTTGATGCAGCAAGACAAGTCTCTGGACAAACCTGGTGCAGAGGGGCATCAAGCAGGAGCATGCGAAGTTGGGTTCAGATTACCAGGTTCAAGCTTGCAAGATGACAAGATTACCAGGTTCAAGCTTGCAAGATGACAAGTGGTCATGGTGCATGATTAAGTCGCCGCATTGACAGCAGGCACTACAAATTGACTGGTGACTGTCTAGGTTGATATGTCATCACACACCTTGGGAGGTCACACCTGTGATGTTCGTCCATCACAAGCCTTGCGCGACGGAGTGTTGAGCTTCTCGCGCGACCTTCACGAACAGAACCTCAAGACACCATAGCCATGCAGGCTTGCGGGCACCCATGTCGTCCTCCCGCAGGCCCTCGCTTCAAATCAGGCAACCAAACGCTTCCAAAGCCTTCCTTCAGATTGCACCTTCGACGAACCGATCCATTCCAATCACACTCCACTAATGCAGCCCCACCCACCTCTCACACACCCCTCACCTCCACTGCTGCCGTTCATCAGTACCTATCCACAAGGCCCAGCCTTCTGGCCCACCTCGGCCCACCAGCGCACGTGATCGAGGTGCAGGAGCTGGGGGAGGGTCTCATCAACCACGTGTTCAAAGTCACATGCAGATGGCATGCAGATGCAGCCCACCCACAGGCAGCCCATGACAAGTCACTGCTGCTCAAGTATGCCCCTCCTTACGTGAAAAGCAGCAGACTAGAGCTGGGACAGGTGGGTCTCAATGCGCTGCAAACCTGGTGCTGTCAACAGCCAGCCTGGTATAACTCTGATTGGCAACCAGCAGGGCAGTGTCCAAAACAAAGAAGTTTGCCAGTTCTGGGTCAATTCCTGCGTCCTGCACTTGAACCCCTGTGTGTGCTTGTTTTCAAGATGTTTTTTAAAGATGTTTTCAAGACATGTACACACATCACCCCAGGTCCATTGCATCATCACCAAACTGTCCCAGAACTGGCAAACTTCTTTCTTTTCTCTAATCTGGTGTATGGTTGACTAGCATTTGTTCCACTTTGTGTGATCATCCAATAACCAACAGCCAAGAACACAGCGCCTTGTATGCAAACGACCAGTGACGGAGTCTCCAGTTTTCCCTGCATGGTCATGCATTCATTCGTGCATCGTGTACAGGTTCGCATGGATGTGGAGGCACGTGCCATGCAGCTGGCACATGACTGCTGTCCTGAACACGTGCCACAGCTGCTAGAGTTTGACAGGACTGGTAGCGTGATGACAGTGCAGTTCCTTGGCCCACCTCTCATAAAGGTTAGTGCCATCAGCTTTGTCAGCTTCTGGCGGATGCATCAGTGCTCAACGCCGATGTCAGTTGGATGAGTGCTGTGTGAGTGCGGCAGTCCCACCTTCCATTGAGAGGTTATTGTTGGTCATGTCCTGCAAATCATCAGCTGCGTTCAAACAAATGTCAAGGTTGGGTCATGTGACTGCTGTGCATGTGCATGTGCTTCATTGATCATTTGTTGATTATATCATAGAGCTCATCGCCAAGGCGTTATTCAGTTATGCTGGTTGCAGTGGTCTGATCTTTTGTAAGCTACCAGGCAGAAGGAACACGACTCTACTGGCTGAATCCTTGCATGCTTGTGCCAAAGCAGGTGTTGGATGGGATACACGAACATGGGCAGATCTACCCGCACCTGCCACGTGCCCTGGCATCCCTGCTGGCTGGCTTGTACACAGCCACGTGCCAACAGGCTCTTCCGCCAGGTCAGTTGCATGGCCACGTGTCACTCTCCTGGCCGTGGGGTGTGGCAAGCTGCACCACACGTTCCGAAGCGGGGCAAGGTCCACACAGGCTGGACACAGTGCACCCCCACATGAGCAAGATTGAAGGCTTTTACGCTGGCTAGGCAGGGCATACCCCTTGCCAGCCCTGAGTGAGTCACGTCCACATCAAGAATTGCCACCCTTTCATTGCCAACATGCCGGTCGGATGCGCATAGCATAGGACGACCCTGGTATCCTGTCTGCCTGTTGGATGACAGGGAACGGAAAGAGCCTCACTTCACAGCCCAAGTGCTGATGCTGATGTCCCGTCTGATGATGTCGATGATGTCTATGTGGTGCTGCCCTGACAGTTGCCGCTGATGCCAACACACCCTGCTCATGCTTCAGATGTGGTGCTCATGCTTCAGATGAGTACCGACGCAACGTTCATGAGACGTTTGCCAACGGTCAGATCGTGACTCTCAACGAGCAGGTGGTGCTGACTGATCCCATGGATCCAGGCTGCAAACACAATCAGCGGCCGGCAAGCCAGGAACTGCAGAGGGCCGTAGAAGAATTCAGGCAAGGGAACCAGCAACAGAGGGTTGCAGCAGGCTAACTGTACAGGGCCATAGAAAGCTTCAGATTGCAAGCGAGCAAGCCGCACAGGACTTTGAGGGAGGGGGCTGAATCCGTTGGATTGCAAGGCATGGCTTGGTGGGTCGCAGGTTGGAAATGGCGGGTCACATCAACAGCAGGACATGCGCTTCACGTCTGGTTGCAAGGTGTTCATGCGCTGCCAACACTACTGTGGTTGCAATCGTGAACAAAACAACCCCTTTCCATCCAACCAAATGCGGAAGCCAATCATTGACGATTGCCAAGGAAAACAAAGCAACATGTTGTTGGTGGCATTGCCTGTGTGCAGGGCGGATACTGTAGTCCGACAGGCCCTGGGCCAGGTGGTGAGCAGCTACCGGGGTGACAAGGAAGTGTTGCTTCACAATGACCTGCACTTTGCCAACCTCCTGGCAGGCTCAGACGCGCTCTTCTGCATTGACTGGTGCGCACATGCAGTAAGACCGGGCTTGCATGGTGTGGTCAGTGGGCGTAGACACGTAGTATGACGGACAGTAAGTTGCGGTATCAGGCAGCATTCAGCCTGGTTGTTCAGAATGGGTTGGCTCTCCGCTTTTGTTTGCTGCAGAATTCAAGCGTGTGTTTTTGCCTTGCATACAATCCATGCATACGGCACACTGAGGCACTCCATTCGTGTAAAGTAATAGCGATGACTCTACCACTTGACGGACTGTTGATTCGCTGGTTGACTGTGCAGGGAATTCGCCAGCTACGGTCCCGCATCCTTTGACCTGGGCAGCCTTCTGGCCGTGCAGCTCATGGCAGTGCTGACCCTGGGCTACCAGCTCAACTGTAATGGCAACCAGGCTGAGACAGGGCTGCAACAATCTAAGGTAAAACCAGAAGTGACTACCCTCAACACACCCAGGTACAAACATGATGGCAGCTTCTCTTGTCGGTCACGAGTCTTCGACACGTTATACTTAATAGTCAGCTGAGGACTGCATATGGGCTGCGTTTGAATCAGTCTGCAGCTGTCTTGAAGGTGTGTGCAGTAGGCTCACACGCGACAACTTGTGCATATGTCCGCAGGTGCCCTCACCCGCTACCAGGCAACAGCAGCAGGAGTGGCTGCTCCATAGCATTGCTGAATTCTGGGAAGTATTCGTACCTGAATACGAGAGGCGACTCGCAACGGCTACAATACCAAACAGCAACAACACTTTTAAAGATTTTAAAGTAAACGTGAAGTCCGCTGCACAGGTGCCCATGCAAGCAAGCCAAGCTCAGCCTGATGCTGGCATGCGGAAGACTGAGGAAATGTTGCATGGCAGGAGCAGGAACTGGGCTGGCGTGTACAGGGATGCAGTGGGATTTGCGGCTTTCTTTGTGTTTCGTTTGACCGCTGGCATTCATATCTACGCAGGGTACAAACTCATACATGATGAGCGTGTCAGGGAAGAGTGCATGCTGCGGGCTGTTGGACTGGCTGGGGCGCTGTTGCATTTGAGGGCAGGGGGTGGTGCTACTGGTCCTGCTGCCGTTGTGCGTGTTGCACGAGCGCATCTAATGACATAGGTTTGGGCAGCATCCTTGTCATTTTCAGGTGAACTACACACATGTGGCACGATTTGATTCATGGCCCACCACGTCCGCAAGGATCAAAATATCGTGAAAAGGCAGACGAGAACAGTTGTGCGTCTTCTTGATGCCCTTTGTAATTCTTGAGATGTGCATGAGAAAAAAGTGCAGCATTCTTGAAGCTTTTTGTCATTCATCGTGTTTCTTGCTAGCTTGGCAAATGAGAGCACGATGTTTTCATGAGATGCCCATCTATTTTGTGGCTGACAACGTTTGACAGTCATACGGGACCTGTGATGTGAAGTTACAGACAGAGGTGAACATTCGTCAAATTTTCCATGTACGCCCGTCAAAGCCGCACACACACCCGACACGCAAAAGAAGAGTCTACAAGCCTGTCCATTGGCGTGTTCAAGCAGAGTTGCAAGAAATTGCAGAGCCTCAGGTGGTGCTGCTCGGTCAAGCACACGACACACATCACTGTTGGGCTGCAGGTCTACGCAACAAGCCCCTGTTCAGGAGTTGATACTATCATGGTAGGAAACCTCCAGCGGTCTCGTATGCATGACTTGCCAGCCCATCTGAGGTGTGTATCCGAGCATCACCGTCAGCGCCTGTGCGGGCGCGCTTGGCAGCTGGCTCTCCAACAATCAGTCCGACATCACCTTGGTGATCAGCACTATCATGCAGTACACTGGAACTCGCACCATGCTGGTCAGGTTGTGTACCTGCCATGTGGTGAGCAGTTGGCATGTGTGTGCTCCCGCAGGGTGGACCTTCATGAACCTGAGCCTGATGCTCAACTTCGTGCGAGATGTCCAGGTGGCTGGGGCAGGGCCGGCCCGCTAGCCGGTCTGACAAGACACCTCGGGCGTACCTGCGCAACAACAACAAACAACAGCAGCGCTTGGATGAGAAAGGGGTGGTTGCAGCCAAGCAATTCGCACACAGCCCGTGCATATACACATAGCCAACAGGTGGTGTGGACAACGAAATCTTGTCATGCAACCGAGCCATCAACCAGCATCCAACAACAGTGGACAGTGGCAAAGACATCATTCAACTGCCAACTGTTTTGTGCCGAGCAACATCAAACGAATGGAAGGTGTGCCACAGGACAGGTCAGACTGTGTACAACATCAGCACCTACATGCAGAAACCAGCCCCTGAGATCCCGGCTCACCTCAGCTGGCGCTGTCTGGTGTGGATGTCCGGAGCAGGGGCACCATCCGCCACAGCAGCGGGTTTCAAGAGCGATGCCTGACGCGCTGCCACAACCTCTCGAAGCTCCTGCACAGTCAAGAGTACTGGCATGGGTGCGGCAACATGGCATGTAACAAATGCCTCTGAACAAGCAACCACCAGCCGAGGTATACACGAGCAGCCATCCGGGCAAGGGCCCACGAAGGACGCTAAATCCATGGACACATGCCAGGCCAGCTTACTGTTGACAGATGTCATAGCTGCTCACGGCTCACTCGGAGCGAGCACCGCCATTCAATGAATGCAGCTCGCCGCCCGCACGAGTGCTGTAACCACGCATCCATGCAGCATGCCTCACCTCCATGCGCATGTGCCACAGGGCTTTCTCCTCGTCCTTTGCGGTGGGCACCACCTGCTGCACATGCTGCAGTAACGATGAGCACGCGGCCTGATGCGGTTGATCCCATGCGTCCCACCAATTATACCCCTCCTCCTCCTCCCCCAGCCCTCCTTCCTCCTGCCAGTATCCTTGAACAGACTCCTGCTGGTCGTTTGCTCCGTCGTCAGAGGTAGCAGCAGCGCTGCTGCCTGGTCCCAACTGTGGTCCTTGCTGCTGCTGCTGGCCTAGCAGCCCTACACAAGCGGTGTTCGCTAGCTGAAACGCACGCGCAGCAAATGGTAGCGAACACTTGTCTGGGTGAACCATCACAGCTACTCTGCGGAACGCTCGCTTAACTGCTGCCTGTTCACGAGTTGAAGCAGACAGGGAGGGGGCAGCATGGCCTGTTGTAGCCGCTGCTGCCAAACCCCATGCCTGCCTATCCGGAGGCAGCTGTAGAGCAAGTGCCCATTCCTTTGCCCCACAGCGGACGTGCAGCCCGGCGATAAGCCAGGCCTGAACAGCCTCTCTGGAGTGAGGCCAGTCAGCCAGCTGTGCGTTGGCACTTGCTGAACCTTGATAGCCAGCATTGCTGGGCTCCTGCTCTCGCTGCTGCTGCTGCTTCCGCTGCTCCCGCTGCTGCTGCTGCATTTGCTGCTGCTCATGCTGCCGCCGCTGCTGCTGCTGGCCCTGCTGCTCCTGCTCCTGCTGTTCCCGGGTAGCCAGGTTGCTATGCCAGCCATGCACCATGCGCTCAGCTGTGTCTGTCTGAAGCGCCACATCACGAGCGGTGCGCAGAAGGCGCATCGCACGCAGCCATTTCTCCTGCTGCAGCAGGGCTACCACCTGCTCTCTGAGATCCACTGACATGATACGGCAGAGTTAACAAGTGGGTGATGCCCGTCAGCCTTGGCTCGATGCTGAAGGCATCTATGCTGACTCCCTAGGTCCCAATGCGTTGCGGTGGTGGTGGTGGGGATGATGAAAGGTGAAGTGTTTAAGACCAGGGGTGCTGCAGGGGTGCTGTCGGGGCTGGCGCGTATGGCCTACAAGAACAGTATAGAGGGCAGCTGTGGCCTGTTGATGCAAATTTCTCACAGCTTACTGCCCAGCCCGGAACAGCCAGCCTCCATTACATCAGCGTACAGGGTACAGGGTGCACAGACTTCGTGTCTCCCGTACAGTTCAGTGTTGCCTTCTGCTGTCTGTTAACGTCGTGCTGTGCACCGTCACTGCTTGGTGCTATGGTCGCACCAGCTGCTGCTATAGTTTTTTTGTACTGGTTGCTGTTGTGAATCAAGATGTCAGGCAACACACATAACTGGTGATATCGGTCAGCAGCTGCTCTCCTGACCGGCACCAGCAGTCAGTTTCGCTAGCGATTGCACCGCCTAGCGGCGCCTATCAAAGCTGAACCCTGCAGCTCCAGCCGCGGGCGAAGTGCCCCTGGGTGTGCTGGCAGCGCTGGGAGCCCGGCTGGCGGCCCTGCTGGTGGCCCTGCTGGTGCTGAAGCTGCTGCTGCGCAGCAGAGCGGGTGGCTGCTCGTCTAGGAGTGCCTTGACTGCTGAGGTGGCAGCTGATAGGCGCGCGGCGCGATCGCACACGGTGGCCAGGGAGGACTGGTACCTGGGGAGGTGCTGGGCAACCGACGTGAGAGCCTGTGGGGCAGAGCACAGGGCAAGCTCAGTTGTGAATGGATAATTGACTGTGGATGAGGGTAATGAGTGAGCGGATGGCTGTGATGATGGGTTTTGGCGTGCTTCCGTTTCTTGTGTTCCTCTCTTGAGAAGGTGAACCCAGTTGCACACTTGTAGTGCCTGAATCGTATTCGCGAACGGGCCCAGCATGCCAACTTCACAGGCTTGCAGGCGTGACTTGGTGAGCTCGCTGGCCTGTCCAATGATTGACAGACCTGCTGTGGTGCTTTCAGCGCTTCCTGGCGTGCCTCCAAAGCCTGCGACCAGCTGCCCAGGTCCTTGACTGCTTGCTGCTCCAGAAGCTGTGGAATGGTCAGTGTTGCCTTGACACTCGCACTCAGGCTCTCTTGTAACTTCTGCAGTGCAGCAGCAGAGAATCCAGCTTTGCGGTTCAAGCTACCACATGCTGCCATGAGGCCACGTGACGGCCAGGCGGGCTCCAGATCTCCATGAGCTGATGGTGAGGCGATTGGCTACGCTTCTGGACAGGTGGTAACCCACCCTTACAGGCTGGCTAAGCTGATCTTCTCGCATACAAAAGGCTGCACGGGCTGAGTAGGAATGAAAGAGGCAGTGCTTACTTGTTGGTGCGCCAAGATGGACGGGGGTAGGGTAGGTGCGGGAGGATTGGACATCAAAGCCACAAACAGGCAATCCTAACCATTGCTGGTTGTTGATGAACAATCGCACAGCGACAACCAACACGACTCTTCGTGAAAGGCGCGAACCGTTGGTGGTTTCGGAGGCAAACCCTACTGACCTGTGGTACTAAAATATAATATGATGTGACATACACTGTTTACACAGATTGCCTGTCCTCAGGCTAGTTTTGACACGGCTCGGTCAGCCACCTTTCCTCAAGCCAGTAACTGCAGGGCATGGCCTCGATCAACCAACCACATCACAAACGCTACCATGTAGTCATGGTATCCATGATTTCGAGCTCTATTTCCTGCAGATTGTATCAACGTGAAAACAACTCCTAGCCCGTTACGAGAGAGCACCCATACACATCATAAGGATTCATGAAACCCAGAATGCGTATCACCACTAGGGAGTCGCACACACAACTTGTCCCAGAACTGGCAAACATCTTACTGTCTGAGCCATGGCTGAGTTATCATTGCGAGTCTTCTTTATGGCAATGGCCCTCCCATTTGCCTCATGCAGCTGCCTGTTGAGCATGCAATGTTCGCATAACGTCAGACCAGCCAGAAGTTTTGTACATGTAGGTGTGACTCGGCCTTACGACCTGTTCTCGGCGGTTTTCGCAGGTTCTTGACAGCTTCCTGTGCCTCGCGTAATGCACTGTCGTCGCCGCACTGGCGATACTGTCGAAACTATTCTGATTGCCATCTCCTGATCGCTATCGATTGACTGTTTCTGTCGCACAACTGTTCACGCCGGATACCAACGAGCATCGACATGGGATCGCAGGCGTCGCAACGGGCTCCTTCCGGTCAAACCGCACATGCCGGTGCACCATGGCCCATGGCTTTGGACAATGATGACGAGGTCTGCATGATCCGCACCAACGAGCAGCAACATGATGTGCTTTGCCATAGCTGATCAAGCCTTGCACAGAGACAGAGAGTTTTTTCTGACAAGCTTGTGGCGTTGCCAGCTCCTTGCCCTGGATTCCCTGTGCTGCTGAACCCAGCGGCCAATGTGTTCCAACTCAACACGCCTTGCTTCCCGGATGCTTGGAGTATCAGCTGGGTCGTAGAACATGAGGTCCACATGATGGGCTCCCTGTGCAGTGATCATGGCAGCAAATGAACATGATGGGCTCCCTGTGCAGTGATCATGGCAGCAAATGAACATGATGCTGTTAGCGTATACAGCAAGGGCATTGAATACGATAGCACATGCGCTTGACAAGTGACAGTTTCAGCTCAAGGGCCCACTTTTCCACCACTCAAGGGCCACATTTCCACCACTCAAGGGCCACTTTTCCACCACTCAAGGGCCCACTCAAGGGCACACATTTTCACCAGGGCACAGGCCGTCTCAGCACATGGTGGCTGACTCCTAAAACAGCAGGGCGTCAGGTTTGAGTGGCCTGCCGGCAGCATTTCCCTCTCTCTCGCTGGCAGGAATAAGTGGGCAAGCAGTATAGCACCCTATTCTCTCTCTCTCTGCCCAGTCTAAAGATTATCCCAAGCCCTGTCTCACCTCCAGCACAGTAACAGGGGATGAGAGACTACAAGTGGCACCCTCCCATGCCCATTCAAAACAATGCCCCAACTTTCCACTCACCTCTGGAATGATAACTGCTACAATGGTGTCAGAAACGTTTGTCAACACGCCAAAGGCACTCCAAGGGTCCATCAGGCCGTTGGACAGCACAATGTTAGATGACTGCAACAGCGAATAGCAGCATGTAATTTCACCGCAACATGGGCATGCCCATTGCAGGCAACACAGATGATGTTGCTTCACTGCCGACTGCCTCAGCAATACAGCCATAATGCCTCACATGACTGGAAAACAGGGCCAGGCAATGCGCTGCAGTGTGATGTTATCGGGCCTGTGAAGAACGGCACTGGCTGTCAGGCTGATGCATCATCCTGACTTTGGGCCTTGAGTTCACTTGTCCCTGATTTGCGGGACACAGGTAGCGACGACAGCAGGCTGTCATGCAACCTGTACTCTACCATGCTTGTCCTGACTCCAGTCATGTGGCCATCGTAAAGGCAGCCTGCTGGTGCATGCATGCATGCATGCATGCATGCGTGGGTAGACGGTAGTAATTGGCAATACTTGCTGTGTGGGTATCAGAGACACCCTGGCCAATGAGGCAGCCGAAGACCCCTCACTGGGCGAAGGAGAGGACCTTGTGCAGATCTACCCAGGGATGAAGTGTTATTACTGCGAGCTCTCACAACTCAACCCCCTGCATGCACTTGCCAACTGAGCAGCTTCAGCCAAGATGTGTGCATGACTGCCACCGTTCCTTACCAATCATGCTCGTGTGCCTCGTCACCTGATTGTTGTGACCTGGGCAATCGTGTGCTGCGTGACTTACTTGTGAGAGTGCGTCCATGCCTCCATACTGTATGGGAGCAAACGGCAGGGCGTAGTCGGGCTGCACCTTCCAGGCACCCAGGCAGTGCTCGGCTATGCTTTTGGGATCGTATTCACCCTGCAGGAGATATGTAGACGTGAAAAGATCAACAATGTCATCACCTCAATTAGCTGGGAGGAGGCGACAGGGTTTTCGGGTCTAACGCAGTATGCGGTCAGGATAGCACCTCGAGGGGTTGGCCGCCACTATTACTATCCAGGTATTTCGCAACCCCCTTCACATGTAGGTTGGACGGGCTGGAGTCCCTCCCCTCATGTACTATATGGATGACACACGTGCGTGGAAACGGAACAATGAACAAGGATTTGCGCCCATGGACACTGGAGTTGTCAGGCACCAAATGCCAGTGAGCACTGGAGTTGTCAGGCACCAAATGCCAATGAACACTGGAGTTGTCAGGCATGCACCAAAAGCAAGCAACTGAAGCTGCCTGCACAGCTGAGCAGTCAGGTCAGTGCGCCCACCTGGCTCCAGAACATGTCGGTCACCCCATTGGCGGGGAAGTATGGTTGCTCTTGGGCCATCTGCAGCGACATGAAATGGTGGCTGCATTATCCAGTCCACAGCGACAGCCCGGCCAGATTGTTGCGCGTTGGATACCTGGATCATTATACATGGAGCTTGAATACCTTGCAAATGGAGGTACGCAGAGCTCAGGCGGGTGCAGATACAAGAGAGGGCCTGATTCGGGCACAAGTTACAGAGCGCAACTGGCTACCTACAGACGACTATGTAAGACAATGAAGGGCTTAGGACACGACTATTCAAGACAATGAAGGACTTGGGACACCTGACAAGTCAGGGAGTCAGGTGTGACCACTCAAGTCGGTGGTCTGCTGTGTGTGCAACTGGTCTCACCTGTTCGGTACAGACCTGGAAGTCCCATGGGCCTGGACCCGGCAGGCAACGCAGACATGGGGATCAACATGATTATTCTGGAAATCAATGCGTAGTGGCGCTCGGTGTTACGTTGTGCATGCATGCATGTGTGGCAGAAGATCTGCAGTTGTGGTGTGTGTGCTTGACGGCAGCCCCGATCATAACCTAGCATAACGTCACATCAAGGGAAAAAAAGATGTTTGCCAGTTCTGGGACAATCTCCAGGAATGCCACTGGAGCCAGTGTTGTTCCTGAAAATTGTCCCAGAACTGGCAAACATCTTTTTTTTTGCAGCTGGAAAGGCACGTGACCTCCTGTGCATCCTTTGTTGATCCACCAGTGACTGACTGAACCTTGTGTTGCAAGCCAAGGTCGAGCTGAGGTCGAGCGCAGCAGCGGGTTGTACCCCTTCATAGGGCATCAAGATAAAGGTAGAGATGCGCCTCCTTAAGCGTAGTGTAATCATCAACACATCGACGTACTGCTGTGCAACATGAACTCAACCATAAACACAATATGTGGTTCTTGCCTCTGTAAGCTCAACGCTCGTGCCTCACACCTGAGGTAAATGACTGAAGGCCTCAGTAGCTGAGGCCAAGTTCAATCGAGTTGACACTTCATAACTTCTGTAAACGCGACTGTGGTCGCTGCTCCCATGTTTGTGGCTCACACCTGTGTCTCCTGCCGCGGGCCCGGAAGTGGACACGTCATAGCACTTCTCCTTCCCGGTTGTGTTGTACATGAGACCCACTGCGTTAGCCAGACCCTCCAGCAGGTCGCTCTGGTACATGTGAAGGGTCTGCATGGTGTGCATGCATGTGCAGGGTCTGCATGGAGCGCATGCATGTGAAGGGTGTGCATGGTGCCCATGCATGTCAAGGGTCTGCATGGTGCACATGCATGTGAAGGGTGTGCATGGTGCCCATGCATGTCAGGGATCTGCATGGTGCACATGCATGCGAATCCAGGTGTAGCTCTGGCTTCACATTATGGTGATGATGAAGTGAAAGCGCGTCATCTTGTGAAGCGTACGTAGACCTGCTTTGCCGCAAACCAATCAACTTGCTTGTGGCAAAGCTCGTGAGTTCTTTTCTTTTTTGCCATCCTGTCTATGCATTAAATCGTTACCCTGCTGACCAGGTTCCTCCCATCATCCTGTTTTGGTTCTTTGCGTGCAATTTCTGTGAACATGCTGTTGGTGCAATCAATCCGCTGTCCTGTTTGGCATGTTGCTCGCACCCTACACAGCACGTACCTTTGTCATGTGTCTGCATGCAGCCCTCATGGGCCATGCGGGTAGGGGGTGTGAGGGATCACCACTGATGTAAGAGCTCGGGTAAGGACTGCAGCATGGCATGAACAGTCACGTGTGTGTTGACATAGGTGGGTCGCATGAGCAACCATGTGAGTGAGTGAGTGAGTGAGTGAGTGTATGTGAATGAGTGAGTGAGCAACCATGTGAGTGAGTGAGTGAGTGAGTGAGTGAGTGTATTGTTTACATCTGTATCGTCCGACAAGTCAAACAGAAAATGGATCAAGTCATCATACTTGTGCATTGCAAAGGACTGCTGGTATTAAGTCAGAAAACATGTGAGCGGCCACATGACCCATCAAGAGCCTACTTGTGTGGCAGCTTAGCAAGCCAGTGCTTGCTCCACATGTGCCAGACATGCGACAATGATATGAGCTGCAAGAGGTGGTATCGAAAACATGTTATCAGCTGCTGCATCACACGTGCTGGCTACATGTGTGCCAGACAGGCGACAATGAAATGGGCAGCTTCGTGATGATATCGGCTGCATAACCCGGTCCGTGTCTCCCATCAATTGCACTGTATGCAAGCAGAATCAACTGGTCAAACTTGAGTGTTAATTGGTCACACTCTAAAAGGGCAAGCCTAGAAAGACACTCACTAGTTGCCCATGGAGAAAGAATCCCAGGCACCCTGCAGGCAGTCATGAGGCAATGGCACGTCATGGCATGTTGCACCGTACCAGTACTTCATGAAATGGTGCGGTTTCTCCATTATCATCATCATTACATGGCTTTTCATGGTTGAACCCACCATACTGCAGCTAGACACAATATCTCTCCAAGAATTACGAGCCTGACAATCGTTAAGCCAAGAAAGCCCACTGGTAGCAGGGTGCAAAGTACGAATGCCATCACTAGCAACACGGTCCCAAGTTGAATGTGCGGTATCTTATCGGTATAGTGTCAGCATCTTCTGCCGTGGCCGGTGGGTCTGCATAGAGCCTGCATAGGATCTGCTTAGGGTTTGCATGGGCAGTTGGGCACCTGTGATCAGCAGAGCCATGCAACAGCCATGGGCAGTTGGGCACCTGTGATCAGCAGAGCCATGCTACACGGATGCGTGCTGATCAGCAAATCCATGCTACACGGATGCGTGCTGATCAGCAGAGCCATGCTACACGGATGCGTGCAAAAATACAGTCAACGCAAGTGTGTGCTGTCCACCTGTATCCAGTAGGCGGCTGCTAGGACGTCATCGGGTGATTCCAGCGGCTTGCACAGCCTGAGGAGACGGGAGGCGGAGGCACGCCCCTGTGCACACAACCCAACAGTACAGACAACAACAACGAATGGCTCTGCGTAACTGGAAAGCTGTGTCCACAGCTGACAGGGACGCCGCGCAAGGCACAACAAACACTACACACTGAGTGCAGAGAGTTTTGAGAAAGCAGAAGCATCTGCCAATGGCGCTCTCAGGGCTTGCTCAAAAAGCCCGACTGTACTGCTCACACCGCTCATGCTTGTGAGCTGCACCACACTTTTGATCCTGTCTGTGGCCGTCGCCTTCTGGTGAGTGTGGCAGCGGCATACTCACTTCATGACACACACACTGTGGTGGGGTTTGACAGACCAGCCTGGTATGTGACGCTAATGGTTCAGCTATCCCTTCGCGCCTGTCATCTCTCAGTACGTCACAACCCTGTCCAAACCTCAGCTCACCAGACATCTCACAAGGAACCAGGGGCACAAACGGCAAAACAACCTATTACACGTCAGTATATGCTAGGCACAGCCCTAAGCATATGCCTGTCACCTCCCACCTCTGTCGAGTTTGCCAGTGTGAGCAGCGCCTTGAAGGCGTTGCGTGTGTTGTTGGCACAGCCCGCAGGGGCGCCCGCTGAAGCAGAGGCCCCGTAGGTCACGACCTGTGCAGGAGGCCAGGAGACCACTCATGACTGCACGTGCATGGCATGTCGATTGGACTGCAAGCATGCCGCACAAGTATAGAGGCATGCCATCAGCTGCGAGCATGCCGCACAAGTCTAGCGACATGCCATCAGCTGCGAGCATGCCGCACACGGACGTTTGACCTGGCTAAGTGCGGCTGCATGCATCACGTCTGTGTGAGGCCCTACTATCCAGGTGTGTCACAATCCCCTTTACATATAGGTTGGACGGGTTGGAATCCCTCCCCTCATGTAAGGCCCTACTTCCTGTGGACAAGGAAAGGTTGCATGGGAGCTTTGCGTGAGCGGGAGACCTCCAAAATGGTCTATCTTGTTGCCTTTCTGACTGCTCTATCATACCATCTGTATCATCGACAAATCCTGAGATGGGTCTTTTACAGGAGTTATCTTGCACGGACCTGCCAGTAAGCGCTGGGGTTGAAGCCCGGCATGCCCGGGAAGCCCAGGATGGGTGCAGAGGCGGCTATGGATCCCTGGACCTGCAGCGACAGCACAGGACAGAGCACCATGTGCGGACATTGCATGCGTCTGATACGCCAAACAGAGCGCAGCGACACAACAGGGCAGAGCGCAGGTTGGGGCTACCACATGCACGCCGAACAGAACAGTGCACACCATGACATGCAGGTGCATCCAAGAGCGGCACAACTCAAAAACATGGACGCCTACACATCTAGACAAACTGCTGCTGCTGCTTCCGCTTCTGCTGCTGCCTACACATGCAAGGCAAAGAGGGCAGCACATGCTGATGTGCAGTATTCTATGATGCGCTGCATGGCGTCAATGCATGCGCACGTGAGCGTGCACGCATGTGCTGTTCCGTACCAGATGAGGGTACTTGAGCCTCATCCACACTGCTAGCTCGCCGCCATAAGAGCCGCCGAACACAATCACTGCACTGCAACGCGGGCAACCCGTACAGGTGCTCACACAGAGAGCAGGTTACTCCCAGTAGGGATGCACGCAGACTTCAACTGTGGCTGGAGCCCGGGTCGGTTGGGTTGGCCATCACCCAAACCCCGACCAAATGCTGAACGTGAAGCAAATTCTTGCACCAGGATGTGGCCACCACTTATGCATGCAGATGTCAATTTAAACATGGTTACCGGTAGGACAACACAGCGGCACAGTACAAATATAAGGTAAATTCAAGCGTGTACACAACAAATCCTCAGTGCACGAAACTCACCTATCTTCTGCACCTGGTGTGCCGTGCTTGAGGGTCCATATGAGCTCTGCATAGTCTGCCATTGCCTGGCCTGTGGTCAGGTAGGACGGGTCCACCGACCAACTGTCGGGCCCGAAGGGCTGGCTGTCGCCATAGTAACGGTGCTGCATGCACGGGCACGGGCAACGCAACAGAAGCATGTGCCGGGGCAGTGGCGGTGGCAGCTGCATGCAGTACTGTAATTGATGCAAAACACGTATCCTGTGCGTGACGTTATCGCCACCTGTCCTTGTGAGTCTCTCCCTGGTCAGGGCCCCACACAATTCGATACACAATTTGTGTACACCCGTACTGCGGTATTGGAATGCATGCCAAGGGCAAAGTTGCGGTGTACAGACCGGTTGTGTCTGCAGTGTCTTAGAAATTTCTTGAGAGTACCACTGGAGCCAGTGTTGTGAGTGCCTTTTGTGGCATAGAGTCCTCAACTGTGTGCTTGTTCCAGAATTATCCCAGACCAATATCCCGGTCTTGGCAGTCACCACCGCCTACCAACAGTATCTTTACACACATTACAACCAGTCACACTACCACAAGTGAAACCGGTCACACTAACACAAGTGAAACCAGTCACACTACCACAAGATTGTTCAAACAACTTTTACCAAGGATTAAGGACAGGTGCCAGTGCTTTTGATCACGGTGAGGGTGCAAGACAGAGAATGATTGCCTGCCACTGCCACTACCTGTCCGTGTAACCCTGATCACGATCCACGTAGTTGAACACATAAGCGTTGTGCATGTGCGCTTGAGCATTGCATGTGCATGCATGGCTTTGACCTGCGCTGTGCTGCCCGGCCGTGTGCATCTGGGCACCTGCTCCTGCAAGCCCCTCCCTTGGCCCCACCTCTGCAAACACAAGGCGTGCACCAAACGCCTTGGCATTCTCCCACATGAGTCCGGTGTTGTTCACATACAGCATCACGTCCCCCTCGTTGCCCACTGCACGTACATGTCAACACGCATCACAGGCTCATCATGGGCGGACATATGCACACTTGACATAGGCGTGCACATGCACCGATGTGCACAGATGTTGACTGCAGCATTACCCCACCTGACGGATATACCTGGCCTGTCATTCTAATCACATGGCAGGTGCAGCCGAGCCACACCATACGAGGACATATCATGCCATGTGAGGACAGAGGCTACAAACCTCAGCAGACGCAGGTGCTGTGGCTAGGCATGCCAGCAAGTCACGAGAGTTGCATGATGGTGATGACAACGCCATCACCTCAACTGAGGGAGGGGGCAGACAGGGGGGGGGGCATTCCTCGTCCCAATACTCAAGCTTTATACCTTGTCAGTCCCTTCAATCCTTGTGATGGTTCATGTCGAAGCCAACCACTGCTACCAGTGTCATCTGGGAAACTGCTTATAACCCTCAGCCAAATAACCCTCAAATCATACCATAACCCCCAATGTTTAGGGCACTGCACGCTGTGCTCACTTAAGCTGCAAATGGTTTGGATGCATGTGTGAGATTGTCCTGTGCTGGCCTCAGAATCTGTGCATTGCGGCCAGCATGCCTCACACATTCAGCATGTGACGCAACAGTGACGTCAGAGTGAGAGTAACGAGTTTGGTTTCCATATGCATGTTTTGAGGCCCTTTTCGGGTCTAACGAGGTTTGTGGTCAGGATAGCACCTCCAGGGGTGACCATCACCATTACTATCGCGGTGTGTCGCAATCCCCTTCACTTGTAGGTTGTAGGTTGGAATCCCACCCTTCTTGTGATTGTTATCAACAATCAAATGAAAACGTATTTGATAGCAATGTGACGTCAGAGTGAGAATAACAACCTGTCAAAGTAATCTCGAGGGGTAGCCACCACCATTACTATCCAGCTTATTTCTTTGGCGCATAGGCGCTCTGTTGCTCTGTAAGCCTGAGACTGAAATTTGCAGCTTCCTGGCCAGTGCCTGACACAGGAGTACTCAATTCCTGGTTGATTCACGACCCCTATATCCTACATGTCTACGATGGGCCTGCCCTATTTATGATGGACACTGGTTGGTCTGCACTGTCTATACCTATCTATGATGGGCCTGTACACTTGCCGTAGAGAAAGATGGGTCCTCTGGCTCCTGTCTCACTAGCGCTCCACCAGCGGTCGCAGACAAACACACGCTGCTTCCAAGTCAGCTTTTCTGTGTCCTGCCTCCTGCTGAAGTGGTCTAACCGCCTGTCATGCCACTGCTCCTGCAGACAACCGCCAGCGAGTTGATGTGCCCTTGAGCCATCTACAGCACGTCTGTGTGCATACCTAAAATTGCTGGGTTTGGTGGCATGTGAGTATCCGATGAGAGCTAGTACCATGAGAACGAGCTGCCCAAAACGAGCTGCATAGAACAGCCTGCTGCACAGGTTGGGTTTGGTTCTTGGCATTTTACATGACGCTTGCATGATAAAGCAACAAAGAGTTTTTCTTCTTACAGCATGGTATACGTGCGAAAAATCCAAACGCACGATGAGAGTTACGATTAACCGACATTCGGACTTTGTCGTCTTGGCGGCAAACACTGGCCGATTGTCGGACGAAGTAATCATCTGTGTGCCGACCACAAGGCTCTTCACGACCACTGTCGATTACGTGGATGCCGTGCTTGCATGGGATTCACTTAGCAGCTACACAGGATTACCTTGCAACACAAGGCTGACAGATAGTCAGCGTGAATAACATGTATGCAAGAGGGCGGTCACGGCACGGCGCAACGCTTTGACGGATGACACAAACTGAGCGCGAACCAAGACCCTCCAAGACCCTCTACATTCGTGTCTGTGTATGCTGCACGAATCTTGAGTGCGAACACGCTCCAGCTGACTCCTTCTGCGGCATTCACCGGTGTTACGGTCGATGCGACCTACGCATATCCATTGTCTGGGTTTGCGTTTTCCAGTGAGTACAAGGCAGTGGAGCACTACTGTAGCTGGGTTTGGGGTGGATTAGGGTACCACCAAAGCTGTCAGCGGACGTCAGTCACCCCGACATGCAACATCAGTCGATGCATCTGGCTGCCTACATACGAGCATTGCATGGGCATGCATGCCGCCAGACACCACGCATGCATTTCTTCTCAGGTCCTGCATGCAGCACCTGGCGCCCCCCATGCATACAGCAGCGCCATCCCTGCATGTGGCTCGTTGCATTGCGCAGGCTGATAGCAGGCCTGGGTATTGCCGTTGCTGCGGTCTTGATATTCGCCCAAGGTGTATATCAGAGCGTCAATGAAACCCAGGGGGCCACCCAAATCAACTCCAATGCTTCCACCGAGAACGGAATTGTATTCGGTACGTTGCACTAGGCCATTGTTGCACATGCATATATCTTAGTGGCCCATGTGCCCGCGTGCATGTCCTTATATTAGCAGGATACCAATGGCATAGCTATATGGACATTCTCGACAGAAGATTTGTGACAAACTGATCAACAAACTGCAAGTGTCAACAACTACTCTTTGAAAAACTGCACGCAGTTGCGTTGGTAGCAATCAGCATGATGTGCCACGACACGCCTGTCATGCCCTGGCTATTGTCTCGTGGTGTGCAATAGATACATGCTGATGCTGCAGGCTGGTTCATGGCTACTGCCTGAGATGTTGTGGTCATGCCATGGTTGCTTGCGGTGTGAGGCAATACTGCTTGTAGTGCTGCACGTGGCACATGGTGGCACTTCATAGCTGTACTACGGCACAGGTGGTGTTGATTGATAACAGTTCTCGATATTAGATTCCTGTTAAGCCCTGTACTTGCAGCGCTGGTGGTGTATGGAGGCATGCGCTGGCTGTTCACGGCTATAGTGGGCGTTGTGGGGCTGGGTGCAGCGGGCAGTGTCCGGGGCATCAAGACCTACGCTCCAAGGTAAGAAGAGCTTGAAACTTGGACTGAGGATGGTGGAAGGGCATGACGATAGGGAACTGAATTCTAAACCCAGAGGATAAGCTGATAAACCTTTGCGCCACCAATCCATACATGGCCGGTTGCCTGTACAGCTGTTCTGGTATGGAAGGAACTGAGCCTTGGACTGGGGTGTGATAGATCAGACGCATCGGTTTATGAGGAAAACGTCAGTCTTGTATCTTGTTGCACATCCCTTCGCCCTGACACATCACAACTTGACTGGTTGGCACTGTCAGATTTGCTGTAGCACCATGGAAAACCGAAGGGCTTTGCTCATGTGCAGGGCTCTTCACCTGTCACGGGTGTACTACTTTTGCTGCTGGATCATCCTGTTCTCGGACGTCAATCCGCTGTCATACAACAACCAGGCATGGAACTCTCAAGCCACTGCTGGTGCGCCGCTCATACCTTGCATTCATGGCCTAGCACTACTTCGGTAGCAGATGATGCAGATGTGCATACAACACGGGCAACAGTGTGGACATGCCCATATGCGACATGGCATTAGCATGGCTGTTTTGGTACACGCATGTGCTTTGACTGGTGCCAATGATGCTGTTGCTGGGATGCTGATGCCATCCCACAGTGCAAAATGCTCATATTGTGAAGCGATACTCCTGTTGCTGTTTCTTGATCGGTTTCCTTCAGGTTTGGCTGCTGCCAACTTCATTCCTCTGTTCTTCGACCTGTACGTCATCTACCTGGCAGGGTCATTCATGCGCAAGCTACACTGGCAGCAAAAGGTGATCCAAAACGGTGCATCCAGGTGCAGCAGTAGGTGTCATGCAAACCTCACGAAGCATGATACAACTGCATGGGAACAGGTGATGGACGTTTTTTACCCCCCCC
>QAXH01006425.1:0-16692 GCA_004335635.1 Chloromonas sp. AAM2 | reverse complement strand
TCATCGCGCTCCTGTGCAGTGCTGCCCCATCGCTCGTGTGCAGTGCTGCCCCATCGCTCGTGTGCAGTGCTGCCCCATCGCTCGTGTGCAGTGCTGCCCCATCGCTCGTGTGCAGTGCTGCCCCAGCGTTCGTGTGCAGTGCTTCTGCAGGTACCGAGCAATCGTATCAAGTATGAGTGTCATGGATATTATCATGTCACTGCTGACCCCTTGCCCCACAGGTTCAAGATGACCACGGCAAGCTTCCCCCCTACCAGCGGCCCAGGCCCCCTCCCTCCCTGCTCCTGCCCTCGGACAGCGCTATCTGGAACCGAAGCACGGGAGGGGGCGCGAGGGCGTCAGATCCAGGCAACACACGTTCTTCAGACCACGCACCCACCCCCGCAATGGACACCGCAGGCGCGGTTTACAGCCCTTTTGCAGCCCGGAGGCTACAGGAGCATGCATGGAATGCAACACCACAAGTACAGGCTATACCAAGCGGGCTGCACCAAGGCCAACTGGGGCCGGGCCATGTGATGTATCCCTGTGCATTTGAGCTACGGGGATGCCGGCCAAACTCGCCCGACGTGGCTCTGGATGTTTCCTCTTCAGCAACCTCAGCAAGCCATCGGCATGCACCAGCGATACACACCCTCACTCAACGGTTGTCCAATCCCAGCCAAAACAATGAGCCACAGCAGTCTCAGCACGTGGTGCACGTGACAGGGCCACAGCCGTTAGTAGAAACGGCTGCTGGCTCGGATTCAACTGCCGGTGGTAGTGGCACCAGCGGGCGCGCCTCCCACGTGCCTAGCCACACCAGTGCTCTCGTGCCTCAAGTGCATAGCGGAACCAGCGCACAGACGTTATCATACATTCAGTCAAGCATGCATGGGAGCGGGGAAGGTGCTGCATCTGTGGATGGGGCCGGCATGGAACCTCGCATGGTGTTAAGGGCTCGGTCCATGCGGCCTCATGATAGAACCTTACCAGGTAGTGGGGTTGACACACCAGCCGTCATGCCACAGCATGTGACACCCTGGGGCCATGTGCTGGGGTCGAGGAAGGGCAGGTGGGGCGTGGGAGCATTGGTGGGTAAGCGGGTGGAGGCGGAGGCGGAGGGGGCGGCAATTCCGGCCCAGGCGACGCCTGCCTTGGTGCCTCAACTGGAGCTCAGGCGCACACGCACACTAAACAGGTGGGTTTGCGGGAATTGAGCTGCGGATAATGCCCAAGCCCGTACAGTTACCATAGAATCAAGGCTTGCTCTGGTATGCTCGACTGGTATGGGTACATCAAGCCGAAGCACCCACGGGAGGAGTTGTTGTGTCTATCCGGATATGTCGTGCAACTCAGCGGCAAACGGATTCCAAATCAACGTGCTGTGCACTGATTGTGTCGTGACACATCACTGATTGTGTCGTGACACATCACTGATTGTGTCGTGCAACTCAGGGAGGAAGTCAATCAAAGGCTTTATAAAATGAAATGAAAAAAACTGAAAAAAATGAAATTGAAGCTATCAGCCTGAGCCATATAGTTGGAGTCCTAATGGTCTTCCTGTTGTATGTTGTGGATGCAGGGAGACAGGCGAGCGGGACCAGCAGACCGAGCAGCTCAGCCGTGTGCTCGCCCGCATGCAAGCAGAAGACGCACGACGCGTCAACTCCGCTCTCCCGGCCCCAACACCGGCCGCCCAGGCTCCATCGCCAGCCGACCCCCTGCCGCCTGCCTCAGCCACAGCAGCAGCGGCAGCTTCACTGGCCGCAGGAGCAGTGGTGGCTTCCGCCACTGGCGCCCGAGCGCTGAGGCAGGCGCAAAGCCTGTCCCGTCCGGGGACGGTTTCCGCCGCAGCGGCCGCTGCAGCCGCCGCCACTGTCGGTCTGCCCGTTCCCCCGCTGGTCCCCGCCAACTCGACAGCCGGCCAGCGGGACGAAACGGAACAGAAACGGAGGACACGAGTCGGCGTGAGCAACGAGGCTCATGAGCAACCACAGCAGCAAGCACTGGGGATGCAATCGGGCGTGGAAAATCCATCTGAGTCTGCCACCGTGCGTTCACACAGTGCAGCTAGGCCCATGCCTGGGCCAATGTCGATGTTACCGCGGCAGAAAGCAGGGTCGTCGAGTCAGCTGGCGGGGTTGGCCTTGGGTGGGCCGGAGTTGCGGGGTGGTGGGAGGGGGGAGATCAGTGCTGCACCGCTGAGACCGGCGCTTGCACAGCCAAGGCAGGGCCCTGGCCCCGTGCAAGGCACAAGAACCGCAAGGTATGTCGGGCCAGCGCGTGCTTTCCAGCTTACGTGGCTTCAACTCTCAATGCCTTGCAACCTTAAGTCGGCAAGGCCAGTTTATCAGGTTGTACATGGACTGCTCACGAGCTATTGCCGCCTGTCAAAAAGCCCAGAGCGAGGGAGTCCCTTGTCATCTTGCCAGCAAGGCCAAGGCTGTCAATCGAACAGCGTTGATAAGGGCAGCCCAAGAGTATTTGGCCCACACACAACCAGCACATATGTTGACGCTGTCAGTTGACAGGTTGCAATGTTTTGTGCCGCGTTGCTGACAAGGGCAGCCCAAACATTGTAACGTGTTCAGCCCTGCTGCAATGAGCACACATGTGAGTTCTGTTACTGCTGTTACTGCCGTTACTCCCGTGTGCTGTGCAGGTTCATGGATGAGAGCCCCGAGCGACACAGAGCGGCAGCGCCCCCAAGTGCGGATGCAGGCAGACACCCCAGCGTCACGCCACATGTAGGCGACCTTGGCGACCTGGCACTTGCAACCCAAGTGTGAATACGTTTTGACCTCTACACCTACCTTGCATTTGGAACATTGTCACCTGACATCCAAAGAATCTGAATCTTCTAATGCACAGAGCATGTTCTGCAACGTGGCAGTGCTCTGCTTGATGTTGCAAGCAGTATCCCCTGAGCCTACCGCATCTGGCAGCTGCCATGTGCTGATGGATGTTCTCACCCGTTGCTTGCCCCTTACCGCAGAGTCACGCCAACTCTATGTCGCCCATCCCTACCTTTGCCCGGACCTCAGCACCCCAGAGCCCCCCTCATAGCTTCACCACTGCACCACACGCAGCCAGAGCACCCATAACACCTGTCGCAGCCTACCGAACCGCCCCACAACAGCCACAGTACGTAAGCCAACTAGAATCGTCCAATTCAGGGCAGCACAGCCCTGTGTTCGTACCCCACTCTAGAGGAAGCGTGACTCCCTCCCAACTGCCACGTGGGTCACCTGTGACCAGCCCGTTTCAGCTACCACGTGGCCCTGCTGCACCGCAGTGGCAACGGGACGGCAGTTTGACGGTCGGGGCCAGGGGAGTAAGGCAAGATGAGCAAGGCTTTGGGGCTGCTAAAGGCAACTTGAGTAGGGGTAGTTTGACGCCAGAAGGGGTGGTAGCCAGGCGGATGGAGCATGCAGGGGGAGTTTGGAACGACCCGGGCGTAGAGCCGGAGGCGACTGAAAGTAACATCTCTGCAACCGACAGGTTGGGCAATGCGTTGGTGAATGCGCTGTGGCGCGCCACTCAGCAGGAGCCAGGGCTGGCCAGTGGCCGAGGGGCACGGCGCAATACACACAAGCCACGCTTGAACGCCGGCATGCCCTCCTCCCGTTAGTTGTCTGGTCTTAGCAAGTGCTCAGACTGCTGGCAGAAGGGCTCAGGGACCGAGCCATGTCCACATCGCCTACTGAGCCTTTGTCTCGTGGCTGTTGTCTTGTGTGTCCTTGTGATTTGCCTTGTGTTGCTGCGTCGAGTTGAGTCTTCTTCATGCTTCAGAAACGCTTGCCTGGCTTCAGGTCTGCTTGCTGGATGGCAGGCAACACCGGGCTTGAACACAACCAGCTGAAGATGTAGGTATTTTCGATTGCTCTACGGAATTGATGGGCTTGTAAACACATGGGCTTTGCTTTACTTGTTGACACTTGCAGTCCTTGATATATCCACATCAAGCACAGCATACTGATGTTTCAGACTGCTCTTGCCGTTTTTTGTCTGTTTGTTTGTTTGCTGGACATGTGGCCCTGGCAACACGTGATACACACAACACTTCGAACATTTGTACGAGTTGTACGAGTTGGCAGCACATGACCTGCCCTGAACATGGTACGAATGAATGCGTGAACACAGCCACGAACGATAGGGTGCATCCTGCAGCGCATGCAAACCCTTGTTAAGTGTGTTTGAGTGGTGATTTGCGGTTGAGATATGCAATGCCAGCTCGTCTGCTGTCTGGTGGTGCTCTGCAGGCGTCTTGTATGAATTTTTAGCACTAACGTGCATTCACACCCTGCGTGATTGGCTGTTATATGCTTGTGTACGCGGTTTGATGTCAGTCAGATGTCATGCTATGTCTCACTTGTTTGGATGGAGATCTTCATGCGCATGTTAATGGTCCCTGAATGGCAGAGTGCCTATGTTTTCCTTGCCACGCCTGTCAGGCGATGAAATGTATGATCCGTGAGCATGTGATGAGACCTTCCTTGTCCGTGTGGGGTTCCTAAGGGGAGGGACTCCTACCCGTCCAACCTACAAGTGAAGGGGATTGCGACACATCGCGATAGTGACAATGGTAGCCACCCCTCGAGGTGCTGACTACACTCTGGTATAGTAGTTGCCATCAGTTGTCTCGTCTTGCTGACATTGCTCTATCACCTTCTCGCTCTTTCTGTTCAGCGTTGACTTGCGTCTGTCTCTCTGACATGATGTGTTTGGTCCAAGTCGGTTGGAATTCGAACATATATCGCATCCCAAATGCAATAGATGCAGTCGCAGCGATGCGCAGATCAGACAGCAACGGTCAGTGACATGCCTCATCCGAAAAGAATACATTGCGCGCTGGGACAGCAGACGTTATCCCACTGGAGGAGTTCAGCGTGAGCAGGGCAGGTCTGGAACCGCTATGAAACCTGAAACAGCTTGAAGTGAACACCACCTACACATCATGTCCAAGGATTATACCTAGCAGCACTCCTGCCTATATTGTGCCTACAGAAAGTATTCAAGAGAATTGATCACACATGCCTACCACACCAGATTGACAAAATTGCTGCTGCGTTGGTATGCGAGAACTACATGAGCCACATTCTCTGCTACCAGGTGCTGTGTCGGCCACAATGCACCCAATGCCACAATGCTTATCCCTTTCCTCAGACTGTCTAACCATTCGCCGGCAGGTTAACAAGCATGACATAGCCGAATGGCTTGCTGTCAACTAACGAATAAATGGCAACTGTGTGGGCTTTGCCATCCTGAACAACATTACCCACTACTAGTACCTGCAGTTACAAGATGTAGCGATGCAGTGGCAGGCGCAGGCTGAGCTGGCAGGTGCCCATTCAACGCAGACGCACGCCAGTGGTGTGCTATCGGATGCTAGCATGGCCTTGCCTGCCCTCTGGGATGCTGTCAATCTGCTGTCAAATCACGTTTTAAGCTGGACGCCATTTCTACAGCCTGGCTATCTCGCAATCTACGGCTATCTCACAATCCAAGCTCACTGTCCAAGTGTCAACTCTACCTCGTTGCAAGTGGCAACGCCATCTCATCATCCACATGTACTAGGTGCCAACTGGGATGCTTGGTGCCTTGCAATGCCCCACAATCAGCGTGTAGTCGGGCGTTCCCAGGCTTGACCGTTTGCCTCCTGTGCTAGATACAAGCTCGTCGTCACGACTCACGACTGCATGTCACCATCACTCCATGTCACGTTGGCGTTCCCAGCGTGTGATGACCGTGTCCGCATGGCCATGGTGCGACACGCCAAACTGCAGGAATTAGACACACGGTGTACATGCTCATGTTATGACATTGACACAAGGCAAACAGTCCTGTCAATGAAAGCACTGGCCCCTATGTGCCCGCTAGCTCTACTCTATGGCTGGCATCAGGATGCCAGATGGAAAGTTTCAGAGCACAATTAGGTGACAGTGGTCACGTGATCGTGAACTGGCCTCCACCAGCCATACTGAAGTTGCAGTGGAAAAAATCATTTGATGCCAGTTCTTGGCACCAGTCAGCCCCACCTGTTCCAATGGCAGTCGGCTGCCGTACACAGTGCTGGTGCACTTGAAAAACGGGTCCACTGTCCGGATGGTGTGCAGGGACTGAAGCAGCAAAGGGACCAGGACAATCATGAATGCATGATCAAGGAGGACAACAACACACAACAGTTAAACACAACTCCTTGTTCAATAAACCCATAGTTATGCTATACTCATACAGCGGCTATCCATAGTACCCATACAGTTTTCCCAAAAAGAGCAAAACGAACTCTCAGCGGCTGGCCTCTGCCAGTTGTGCACCTTAGCGTGGCTGTGCAGTGTCGAGTCCAGGGCTGTCATGGGCCTAGAGCCAGTGAAGTTGCGTGTGGTGATGAGCTGCTCAACATCCGGAGCATGCACTGACGCAGCAGCTAGCTTGTCAAGGGGCAGCATGGGCAGCCGTTTGTGGACGACGCTCCCTTCGCCATTGTGGTAGTACTTGGTGGGGCACGAACTGGCAAAGGCCGCCTGCATGCACCACAAGGTGGTGGCAGAGGCAGAGTTTGGTTGAACCTAGCAGTCGGCTGTTGTTGTCACTGTGCTTGTGCATGGGAGATGAGGCATGCAGGCGTGGTGGACTGTAGTGGGCGAGGCTAGCAAATTACATGTTCACATGAAGCCTGCCTAGCATCCTGCATGCTAGAAAGACATATTTTGGCCAACCAATCTGAACGTGACTCGTCTTCAAGTGCAATAGCACTGGCCTATCACAGGCAGGCTCAAACTGGGTGATTTAGTGGGCTTTTCAGGTTCAGACTGCACCTAAAGAACTGCATGGAGGCACACCAGCAAAGGTGTAGCAAGGGCGCCTCTCGTCCACAGACAGGCTTGAATCGAGTGATGAGTTAGGCCATAGTTATGTTGTGGCCTGCCTGTACAGTTTGTCATGCGACCTGTACATGAATTCGTACATTACCGCCATTTTCGTTGCTGCTCCTGAGCAACGCCCAAGCTGCGCACCTTTTTGTTGTTGTTGCTTGACCCGTATAGGAAGCCCCAGCGCTGTTCATGGGCCCGAGTGGCTCCTTGCTCCTGCAAACCCATTGGATCGCCACCATCGGCCGGATGCGTAGCTGTAAGGATCAAGTGGCTTGCGATGAGCTTCTTGCGAGAGCACACTCCCATGCACTCGTCCTACCTTCGCGATCGCATTCCTCCACATCGTCATTTGAGCTGTAGCATCCATGGCGACCAAAGGTTTGGAACCTCTGAAGAGATGAGACCTGCTCTAAACCTACGGAATCTGCGCAGCGGTGCCGACCGATGAAAGCAACGCCCTTACTGTGTATGGCGTGTACGGCATGCCCACCGTTTCTTGTTTCAACCATATCTTGCAACTCTGTTCTTCACAAGAAGCATGGCATCAGGTCTATCGCCTCAATTCCTAAAGTCATACACGTTGGCAAGCAAGCTGCTGCCATCGTCTGTCGCACCGGGTTTGTCGCAGTGGGGCCAGAGCTAGGGTTGCAGGACAATACCAATTCTACCAGTTTGTAGTTTCAGATGATTGTACACGTACACCGATCAGATGCAAACAATAGCGTAGCCCGAGCACAACAAAGCGAAGCATTAGGTACATCTGGATCAGCGCGTTCTGGGTCATGTGAGATATGCAACGTGAATACTGATCTCACCATCCAAGCCTGCGAGGTGACATCATTGCAAGAGTTGAAGCTCAGACTGGAGGTGGCCACTATCTGGTTCAGCATCAACACGCAGACCTTACAGAACAGTGTGTGTGTCCAACAAAAGCACAGCCTGCTTCCCGTGCTTTCCTGACGCCCTGCATCTCGAGGCTGGTCACTAGCCAGTCAACCACACGTCAACGGATCTCATAAGAGGCACCGAACTGTTTCCAGCACCCAAAAGCACGCGGGTAGTACTGCCCTCAGATCATGACGAAGATCCAATACTCAAGATGTCAATCTTCACGTTGAGAGCCAGCATGCAGACCTGAAGATACTCATGCTCGCCTCTGTGTCGCTACAGATGCATGCGATTGATATTACACCAAGGATACATGGCACCAACAGACTTTGGGCATATATAGACCTGCTCTCGTGCTCTGTGTTTGGGCATTGATATCGTACTCGGTGTACGTGTACAAATGGGGTTGAACGGACAACGGACAAATACAAAAGCTTGTAAATGTATACGCTTACATGTGATATGTTTACAGGGAGTCAACACTGGTTGACGCTGTTCATTCGACATGAACAACGTGGTGTGAATTCTGATGATGTAGCGCAGTCTGAAGGCTGGAATTGTAAAACAGGCGTGCTCCTCACGACCCTAAGGGCACACATGCATGTCGTTGAACAGCACTGCACATGTCATTAGACAGGGGTGGGGCGTTTGGCAGCATGCTGGATGCCCCGCACGCCGTCTGCAGTCACAGCATAGTGCGCAGAGCTCGGTGGCAAGGCTGGGGACTTGTACATGTACGCGCACCTGCGAGCAGGTCAACACACGTCTTATCATGAGGCAGACCTTGGACACACCGGGTAGACAGATGCCCATCAAACCTATCAACTGACACGGCAGGCACTGGCATTGATATGAAGCTGGGATGCGTTGCTCGACCTCTTCTTTCGTGCGACAGCCCATGTCACTGGTGCACAAGCAAATACGGTCACAGTGATACTGATGCTGGTGCAAAAGCCATCAGTGAATCCGTCTCGTGATTTCGTTGTCTTCCTTTGTACTTGGACATCTGGCAATAGACAGGCAGGAATACGGAAGGCAAACCTGCACTCGACGATGTTAAAGCAACTGTTGAAGCAGGTTGGGACGCATGAGCTGCATGCACGAACCGGTCAGAGCCCTGCCAATGCAGGAGTACTCGCGTGCTGGCAGCGTGACCCCAGCTCTCTCCTGCGCACACACAGAAGATGTCAAACGTGCCGCTGCTTCAAGCTGGGCCGCAACAACGAGACGAGACCCGCAATGCGGCTGCAGTGACAGATGTAAACGATATGCACACCTGAATCACAGCCAAGGAACTTGCACAACTACATGGCAGGCTGTGCTTACTGTATCCTGTAAGCCACATGTTTTCACTTTAGATGGCAAATCCTGCAGCCCCTGGTATTAACTCAACTCTTGCCTATCACCTTCCCAGCCAGCCTACCTTAACAGCATCCACCACCAGTACCTTTAGCAAGTACCTTCCCAGCAAGTCCTAAACACAGCATCGACCTGGTGGCTTACCTAGTGCGGGCACAAGCTGCGCCATAGCCTCCCCCATCACTCTGGTTGTCACTTGGTTCATCAACACCACCTGCAGTACGCCATGTCACAACCACATACACACACACGCCCCACAGCAGCTGGAAGCACCGTGGCAGGTCCCCTGCTGTTGCCATCCCTGAAGCTTGCAAGCTTCGTCCCGTTAGCCTTGACTAAATCAACGACAATCTTGGGCCGATAGAGCAGTGCCATGATCCAATCTGCACCTTTCCTGGGCCATCACAGTGCTTGCATGCCGTGAAATGGTTGTACCCTCCATGCACAGGAGGGCAACTAATGCAACCCAGCCGAACGTGCCGCACCTGGCAGCCTTAATTTAGCATGTATGCCTACCCCGCACATGGCAGGCAGCACCAGAGCATTCAAACCTGTGCAACTTACTGCTATTTGCTGCTTCTCTGCCATGTGATGCTCCCATGTGCCCATGCACCCATGTGCGCGCCTCACCGCTACTTGGTAGGTCTCTGCCATGTGCATGAGGTCCTGAGCCATGGCTGTCAGAGTGCGCGCGCGGGCGCTAAAATCTTTCATATCCTGACGGAAGTGGAACGTCACACTGTCCATCACCACCAGCCGCACCTGACACACATGAGAGCACACATGCTGTGGCAAAACAAGCCGCAAAAAAGGTTCATCAACCAAGTCATTCATCAATCTTTTGAATGCAATCATTTCATGCAGGTGGCCACGCATATGGGAACTCCCAGTTAATAAAAGCAAACAGTTTAAGCTGTCTGTCTGACTGTACAAGTTGCTGCCGTGGGCACGGCGCTTCCCTCAAGGTGTGGGGCGGTAGTTAGGAGTACGGCACAGTGATGGTGCAGGGCTCACCTCGGGATGCCTGTTCAGAAACTCAGGAAGGAGATGCACACATGCCAACTGCAAGCAACAAGGGCACAAACAGCGACAGCACTGACAGCACTGACCTCGCAGCATGTCATCATTGCACCACTCAGCAGGATCATCGGGCTTGAATTTTGAACCCCGGTGGCATAGCACCTGACAACTGGCAGGCTGCTCAACACAAGAGGGTTTGCAGCCATGCCGCAAAGAAGCATGATAACACACAATTAGATGTTGGTGCACAAGGCTGCGGCTCACCTACGCTTCCACACCTGCTGTGCCGAGTCATGGGCCCGGAACACATGGATGTTGTCCACTACCGATTGCAAGGTGAATTGCTTGGCCTACAGTGCAAGGCCGGTGAAAAAGCAACAGACTCCATACCAACATATGTGTGTGTGTGTGTGTGTGTGTGTGTCTGTGTGTGTGCGCATCTGTTATGCTGGCGATCATTCAACCCCGTTGCCCAGTCCATGCTCTTGCTTTCAGACATGCACACGTGCAGCACACGGCCCAGCATGCCCTCCATCCTGCTTTCCACCACGCAACACACACTCATCATCGCTGGCAAAAACACTCGTCACATGCACAGCACATGCACACCTGTTCCTTGAGCAGCTGCGCCTCGGGGCCCTGTTTGGCCTCGGCTGATCGTGCGTAGGACGTGACGTGGCGCACGGCCGCCTGCGCGATGTCCACCACACGGTCAGCCATGAAGCTGCCCTCAGTGTCTGCACATCAGCACAGTGCATGCTAGTGTGGCTCATGGGGCATGGCCCTGGCTCAAGGTTTGGATAAGGGCAGGCCTCGAATTGCTGATGACTAAGCAAGAACGTGCATTCAAGATTGGGGGGACATGGAAAAAGAGCTCGCTTGTTTGCTAGCCGGGCGCCCATCATCGTCCAGTCGTGAACTCAGTCACTGATGTCCCAGACATCGTTCACCACAACAGGTTTGCTATTGACATCACCCACTGCACCCAGAGTACTGCCTAGTCTTCTTTGCTGTCAGGCAGGACTTTTCCATTCATCCCTTTGAACCTTCTGTACGCGCCTATTCTGATCCGCGCCTTACCGATGTACACCGCTGCCCCACCCTGGCCGCCAAACGCCACTGGGATCTGCACGTCCACAGCCAGCTGCGTCCTGATGCAGCCAGACACTGACATGCCGTTGAAAGAATGATTACCGAACCCAGACAGAAGCCGCAAGGTGAAAGGATGTGCCGCATGGAGGCGCAAGCATCAGGAACACTTTGGCACATGGCTGAAACATCACTGTTCTAGGCATATCATGTCATGAATCGCTGAGCGCAGGACACAGGTCGCCAGACGCAGCACCGCACTGTATGCCCGTTAGTCCACTGTTGTGGCGTCAGGCAGACAACAGAAGCTCATACATGTGTGTATGTGTCCTGAAACTAAAAAGCTACTAGTTATACATTTTCACCCACCCTAGTTGAGTTTTGCCAACTCCAGGTACTCCACAGAACTCTGTCACTCTTCCACAGCACACGCCTCCGTCCAGCAACATGTCAAGGTCAGCACAGAAGGTGATGACGCGCCTAGCGGCCTGCTCCGCCTTGAGTGCATCAGCGGCTGAAGTAGCAGCTGCGTGCATGTGCATGGTGATCTGGGCAACTGATTGTCATAACCGTGCATGACGGAGTTTCAAGATTGCTGCAACGAGGCACGGAATTGGATGTCACTACGCGAATGCCGTTGACATGCACGAGGTTTGAAGGCATTGCATCCAGCATGGATTATCATCATAATCTGCTCTTGGTGCCTTGTGTTTGTGTGGATTGCTTGTTGCATGCCTGTCGCGCTCTGGCCTGGATGCAAGCCGAGAGATTGCGAGGGAGTACTGCCTGATGTTTTGTGCCTGCATCCCTCATTCAATGCTGGCAGATCCTCACCTGGAATTGACCATCCGCCTATGGTGCTGCCCCTGGTTGCTTGGAGCACCTCGGAAGCATCCTCAATGGTGATGCCTGCCACTGTGATGCAATCAATTGACGTCCAAACTTAGCAAGGCTGGAAAAGTCACCACGCGGGCAGGTGTGGCCAGGTTCAGACTCACGACAAGAAAGCTGACTAGTTGTGAGGTGCTTGACGTCTGCCACTGTCCTAAGGCCACTGCGTAACAGTTGGGCACGCACGCCAGGGGCTAGTGGGAGGCATGTCACCTCCAGCTGCCACGGCTGCGTCATGGCGGCATGTCCTTAACCATCAAGATTCAACCAGTAAGATACGGCTTGTCACTGCATCAACCTCAGTAAGGTGTTTTAGGTGGGCAGGCAGAAACGACCGCACATGATGATGGTGATGGCCAGTTTGAATTTGATCCAGAGACCTCTCTTGGCACGCCCGCATCGTGCAGCACCCAGAACATACTGCAGTGCAAAATGAAGTCAACTCAAGGCATCAACGCGGTTCACCAGCGCCTGAATGCAGGGCTTCAGATCCCTTACGTGCCCAGGCCGTCGTGCGAGAGAGCAATTAACGCCAGGCGGCAGCCACCAGTGTTGTGCACTGCCAGCCCACAGACACCATGCACAGGCAGCTTGCCCAGGCTCCGCCCGTCTTGCCGCAGCCGCACAGTTGCTGTTTATGCCAGTAGCGACAGCTCCAAGAGCCTTCGCGGTAGCGAACAAGCCGTCATCAAGGTGACTGCGCGTTCTGGCCAGGAACAGAGAAACAACTGCTGTGGTTTGCTTAGCCACGGTGCTGTGTCGGAATGCAGGTTTTTGGCGTGGGTGGGGGTGGTTCAAATGCTGTGAACAACATGGTCAAGAGCGAAATCTCGGGCATCGAGTTCTGGGTCGCGAACACCGATGCACAGGTGCGCAGCTCAGCCAAGCCACGGACAACCCCTTCAGGACAACCCTGCTGGGATCCTGTTTGAAATTTCAATGCTCGAACTGTTCCTGCAGGCGCTCAACACATCACCTGTGGAGTCTGGGCACAAGGTGCAGATAGGCACCAAGCTTACAAGGGGATTGGGTGCAGGAGGCAACCCAGAGATTGGCATGGTAAGTGGCGTTGCATGCTGTGACCAGCCTGGTGACCCATGTACCGCCTGGCTTTCAATCACAGTGGCTATAGCACACAGGCTAAGAATTATGCACGCGTGTGTGCAGAGGGCGGCTCAAGAGAGCCGTGATGTCATTCAGGAAGCCCTTCAAGGCGCTGACATGGTATTTGTCACTGTAAGTGAGGCGTACATGCGCTGCACGTTTCAGCACATACACACTGCAAACGCGTTGAGGCAACACATGCCACACGTGCTTTAGAGTCACATGTACTCTGCTGAACTCGTGTTTTCAACGCAAAAGTCATGGTGCACTTTGCTGGCTAAACATTGCTTGATGGTCGAACTGCGAGGACTACAGTCATCCACTTGGTACACAACGCAACTTGAGCGTTACAGCATGTGATTGGCTGCACGTGCATGCAGGCTGGCATGGGTGGCGGCACAGGCAGTGGCGCTGCACCTATCGTCGCATCTGTGGCCAAGGAGATGGGCATTTTGACCGTAGGCATTGTCACCATGCCTTTTACATTCGAGGGGCGACAGAGGTCCTTGCAGGTAAGAATTGTGCTTCTTTCTAGGTGCAAGATGCTGACTTTTACCAGTCTTGACACTGAGCAGGGAAGTACAGGGTCCAGGAACTCTGTTTGCACATTTCTCTTCGTCGCTTATACGTCGCCTTTCCTCTGCTGTTATGTCAAATCCTCACACATGCATACACATGCCCCATCCCACAGGCGCGGTCCGCTCTCCAGGCGCTCAAGGCTGCCGTGGACACCCTCATTGTCATTCCCAACGATAGGCTGCTCACTGGTGAGACACGTGACTGTATGCAGTTGGCATTTATGGTGTGCATACATACAGTCAAGGTGCAGTGAGCCTGCTCATTCGTACAGCGCCCACGATGTGGTGTTGTATTTCTTTTGAGGCACGCCAAGACTGTATATGGTCATATCATCGTCACCAGCAGTCATAGTCGAGTCAGTACCATTGTACTGCCTATGGCGCGCAGTCTAGCGACAGTTGAGCCTACATACACTGAAGTGCGTTTCTACATATCTACCCAGGCCTGGCTAGCATGTGGCCTTGTCTATGATGCTCGCCAAGAATGTGTGTCGACCTGTGAGTTTGGTCTCACAATTGTAACCACCTTCAACCTCACGTCTGTTTGTACTTGTGTGCTTGTTCAGCCATGGACTCCAACGTTCCTATCAAGGAGGCGTTTAAGATGGCTGATGACGTGCTCAGGCAGGGAGTCAGGGGCATCTCTGACATCATCACGGTGAGTCAGGGTCGGGCACAGAATGAGCATGCAGTGAGTGGAGGCGATACGCAAGGCATGGCAGCCAATGCACAACCTGAGTCAGTTCGTTTGATCATTCTGGAATGAGCTTGCCCTGGTCTGACAGCTGGAATAATATGCAAGAAATGCCATTCTGGATGAGTAGGCACAACAAGAAGGGACGTGAGTTCTGAAAAGATGTGCGCTTATGAATGTCTGTGCAGGTGCCTGGTCTAGTGAACGTTGACTTTGCTGACGTGAGCGCCATCATGCTGGGTGCCGGGTCCTCCCTTATGGGCCAGGGAACGGCATCAGGTGGGGCGCGGCGAGCAAAACACAGGGCTTGTGGGATTACTGCAACCAAAAGAACACACTGGACAGTGTTGGTGCTCTGTTGATGACCCGGAGCTGGGTCAGGATTGAAGGGGGTGCAGCAGAGGATCGGCCTTGCCTTGTGCCATACTGTGGACGTGTAATCAGATCTTACTTTGCTATGACAGTAGTCTTGCCATTTAGTGCTCAACAGGGAGGCTTGAGGCTGGAATCACACAGCGTTATAACCTTATCTTGCTAGCTGGTCAAGATCACAGTCTGGGTTCCCAGCCAGACAATCAATTACAAGCGTGGCTGCACTGTGTTGGCAACGCTCTGTCCGCAATCAATAATTACGCAATCAACCACACATGCCGATTCACTGTGTTGCTGCAGGCAAGGACCGGGCTTCCAACGCGGCCATGCGCGCCATTGCCTCACCCCTTTTGGACACGGGCATTGACAAGGCGACAGGCGTGGTGTGGAACATCTCCGGGCCAACAGACATGACACTAAACGAGGTAGGTAGGACACATGGGGTGCAACCAGGGGTATAGTGGAGCGAGAGAGGGCGGAAATGATCAATGCGTAGTGGAAAAGGGGATTTGCAATCCCCACCGACTCAGGTAAGCAGGAGGCACGGGTAAGCAGGGGGGATAAAGCTGGGGAACAGCTGAGTTGCCCACATTGATGATTGCTAACTAGGCAAAAGTCAGTAGCAGTGAGCGTGTGCTACGATGCTAGGAAGCTTATTCCGGTCCAGTACATGTCTGGAGCCAATGCATGTTGCCACTTGTCCAGACCATGCTCGCTTTGCCTGCAGGTGAACGCCGCTGCTGAAATTATCTATGACCTCGTTGACCCCAACGCCAACCTCATCTTTGGCGCCGTGGTTGATCCAACCTTGGACGACACCATCAGCATCACCATCATCGCCACAGGCTTTGGCACCAGTGAGCCTGAGATCTCCCGGCCCCAGCCAACCCAGCGCTCTGCACCACAGGCAGCGCCGCAGCAACAGGCCGTCGCAGCCGCGGCGCCACGTGCACCCGCAGCAGCACCTGCCGCCGCGCAGGAGATGAGGGCCGCGTCACCGGACACTGCAGGCGGCATTGAGATACCCGCGTTTCTACGCCGCAGACGCTTGCAGGGCAAGTGAGGCACCTACACACCTGTTGAAGGCTGTCAGCAGGCGGCAAGTATCTCGCTTTTCGCTTTGTAGTTGAAAGCGATTGAGGACTAGGACGAAGGGCTGTCAACGGCTGGCAAGTGTCGCAGTCGTTGCAAGCGGTTGAGGCACAGAGGTTGTGCTTCCTGTGTTTGGATGTGTCGATACCATAATCACTTCACCAGCGTTGTGATGTGGCACCAGCAGTAGAACGACTGGCTGCTCCATATTGCGGCGCAATGTTGGCGGTACGGAACCATAGCAGTCGGAAGCTTGTGACGTGACGTGACACCATGGCAACTGGTGGGCGAGCAAGTACGCTAGTTCGCGTTTGTGTAAAACTGATGTGTGCACGGGAGACGCTGATAAGGATAAAAGCTGATTGCCTCATCGCTCTGCTGTGGGAGTACAGCCTCTGCAGCCATTGTTACCTTGCAGGTATGCCGGACAAAGTAGCAGGACTTTGTATCCCATCCTTACTGCCAGGCAAGGCCCATGGGCATTCAATTCGATGGTCTCCATACATTTATGCAGGCCAGGTGGTCGGTTACGGTGGCTTCTGTAACTTGTGTCAAGTCTGAAGGTGAGCGCCACCAGTGCCGTTGGCACCGCCCAGCAGTGAGGAGGCACGTCCTTCCTGTTATGTGTTTTTCTTTTGATTGTCGTGTTTTTGCTGGCTTTACTGAACAGCTGATAATGGAAAAACAGCGAACTCAGCAGCCAACAGTCAAGAGCCAACCCTTGAAGAAGTTACTGCAGCCATTGCAC
>QAXH01006424.1:14815-69420 GCA_004335635.1 Chloromonas sp. AAM2 | reverse complement strand
TGACTTTGAGTTTTTTGTTCCCTGAGTTGCGGGACACATCCCTTATGCGCATTGCGCGCATCCACACGGATGTAAAAAGACAACAACGACAACAACAACACAACAACAACAACAACAACAACAACAACTACTTGCCGCCTGCCCCGTCCCATCTCTCCTCTCGCCCCTTTCGCTCCCCCTCCCCTTCCCCGTCTACCCCTTGTACCTGTCTCTCCCCCCCTCGACTGGCAAGTCCTTGGGCACATCTCCCTGTCCCCACCCTGTCTTCCCCCTCTTTCCCTCCCTTGTGCCCCCTCCCCCCTGTCCCACCATGACGGGCGTGTCCTTGGGCACATCTCTGAGCAGGGCAGGCACATCCGCATGGTCTTCACCAACAGGCGTTTCGGCAAACATCTCCTCATTGGGACGCTCTGTGCATCAGGCAAGGCGTGTGTCCTGATCAGGCACGGCATGGATCCCATCAGGCAAGGCGTGTGTCCTGATCAGGAACGGCATGGATCCCATCAGGCAAGCGATGGTGCGGCACTTGCGTCTGTCGCCATCACATGTGCATGCAGGCCACAAGACAAGCGCATCATACAAATCCAGCAAGCGAAGGGCAAGTCTTTGTAGCCCAGGACAGGGTGTGGGTGCAACACAGATGACGCGATCTGGGAGAAAGCGTTCTGAAATGCCTCGGATCACGCTCATGCAGTCTCTGACACATGGCAGCATGTGGTCTGGCATGTAATTCTCGAGCAGGCAGCGGGTGCAACCCAGTACACCATAGTGCAGCACAGTGCAGTGATCAGCAACACCTGCCCTATGGAATGGTCCCCGAGTTTTACTTTTAGTCGTTAAAAAGCAACCAATCAACAAAGAAACCGCCCAACTAACTACTCAACAGACATGTCCGCGACCTTTTGCACCCTCTCGCACCTGCCCTGTGGAAGTGTCCGGCGTCCCATTCGTAGTCATTGCGCACATCCAGCACCACAACCTTCCGCTCCTATGTAAGGGCAATGGTGGGCCGGTGTGAACGTGAGAGGAGTGGGAGTGAGATGAGTGAGGGTGGAATGAGTGAGAGTGAGATGAGTGATATCTACCAGTTCAGGTGGTGGTGCCCTGTGGCGACTAAGCAAGTGTTGCTCTTGAATGTTGCAGTTGTGAGCCGTATCTGCGAGACGCGTCACCGCTTCTGAGGCACTCACGTGCATGACCTGTGCGAGTTTGCAGATGAACACAAATTGCATTTCAGCCAGCCCCTCGTCAGCCTGACTCTGCCCTACCTCGGCCTGTGCAGGCACACTGCACCACCACCCCGCCGTTGCTCGTCCAGTGATGAAGTTTGTTTTCCCTCACTCTCTTGCCCACGCTGAGCAGTCAGTGTGAAAACATTGGCAACCAAGCAACACAAACATCACCAGCAGCACCACTACCACCATCAATGACAGCAGCAACAACAACACCCCCACCTCTGCCTGGGCCAGCATGGCCTTCCAGTCCCCTGGAGCCAGCGGCTGTGCCCGCGCCCCCGCCTGCGTGACCGGCAGCCCCGTCACCCCCCCGGCTAGGGAGATGAGGTTGGGCTTGAACTTGAGCCGCAGCTTGGGGAAAGCGTGCCCCTGAGGCGAGGGCCACACCGTGTGGCGGATGCCCTGTGGGGCGCAAGCAGCGTGTGCGCCGTCTCATGACTGCTTTTCCACGCTTTAAAATGGCTATAAGAAGCAATGAAGCATACACGAAGCAGTGCTCTGCTCGTGTTCGTTGGTATTCTGGTACCACACAAACAAGACCCTGCGTCCCTCAAAGCCATGCGACACACACAGGGTTTCTCCAGGCTATGATGGTATAAGCAGCTATGCACCTGTTTTGTACACACACTTGTCTTGCCTGACGACCTGACCTTCCAAAACTAACCTAAAACCGATCTGTGTAATCCATTCCGTGATGGGCGTTGTGTGAATGTGCGTCTTGTACTATGGAAAACGGAAATCTTTACTGAACACCGGGCAAGTGTGTGCTCTGGATGTGTGAAAAAACGGAACACAGCCCGATGGCAGCGGCCTCACCTGCCACGGCGGCTGCGCCTTGAGCCAGTCCAAGTACGCCAGTGCATGCTCCCTCATGCCGCCGTACTGTGCATTGACCCCCTGGGTGGAGTAGTATATGCGGCCCCGAAGGTCCAGGCCCTGAGAGACTAGCCAGGACCGGTGCTCTTCAACAAGCTGCACGAGTGTGGGAGAGCAATGAGAAACGCAAGTGCATGAACATGTGGGAGGCATGCTTGTGGGAACCATGTCATGGTCATGCCAACAGTCATCATCATCCTCACCATCACTACATGGCTTCCTCCTGCACTGAATGGACAAGTCGTTCATTAACTGCCATGCTGAGGCGTTCCAGGTGTGCACCCCCCATGTAGGCCCTGCAACACTGCCCCTTGAGAAGCCAAGGCAGGAGACTGTGACACGGAAACAAACGGACAAGCAAACATGAAAGACAGGGGTGCGTGTTGACATGTTTCAACATTAAGGCGGAAGCAAGGGGGAGCACACAAAGCAAACAAACAAATGAGGTTCTTGCTGGGCTGGGCAGTATTGATGGCCGACTGATGACAGAATCAGCAAGCTTGAATGAAACGGCCGAACACCTTAGCGATAGTTACGCATGCATCCAACAGCACATCATGGACTGGCACAGAAGCAGGCCTAACCCAGAACCCGCAATACGACACAGCAATCGTATGGAGGCCGAGGCAAGAGCTAGAATGGCCACGATGGTTATCAATAAGTCATCCAGCTGCGGGCAGGTATGTAGTGATGTGCAATGGATTAGACAAAGCATGGCAGTAATGTTCCATGTGCATGGCTGCCAGGCATGGCTCATGCTGCCAAGGTCTTGCCTTGGACAAGTGTACGCACCTTCTGTGGGTCTTCTACATCTACTAGATGATAGAAGTTGACCACGACGTATTCTTTATCGAGGGCCTGGGGCGTGTCCTGCTGGCTGGTGGTAGGTGGAGCAGCATGGTCCGTGCCGCAATGGCAATGCCGGGCAATCCTTCGCCTGGTGTTGGCTGTTTGCTGTCTCTGCGCTTGCTCAGCTTGATGGCACCAGTGCTGGCTGGCCACTGGGGGCTGTGTGGCTGTGAGCCGCCATGGATGCTGGACATGCTGGGCACAGCGCCGCGCGGCGGGCACTCCGCAGACTGCTAAAGGCACGACAGCTTGCTTTGCTGTGCCTGCCGCTGCCATTGGCACCGCGCGCGAATGCATGCATGCTGACATCACGGAACCGGCAATCTTCCGGGACAATCCTGGGTTTTAAACGCAAGCACAGCACAAGCGTTGCATATTCAGCAATACATATGCGGCCTTGCGCTTGCTTGCAAAGTTGCTCAATAAAGTTGTGAAACCGTTTTGATTTTGATGGCTGAACTTGATCTTACCTGCTTCTCTTGATAACTGCATGGAATGAAGCCGTCAACCAGGCAGCAACATTTGGGACACTCTCACTGACCGACTGGCATGTTTCAGCACAGCATGCACGTTGATTCACAACAAGCAGCTCTCACAGCCCAGGCACAATATAGTTTGCCAGGTCTGGGACAGTTTTTGCGTCTGACACTAGAACCGCATGTGTGGCCACTTGTCCCAAACGATTTGACACGAGTGTGTAGCCTGTTATCTTGTACTGAGCCAACTCTGGCAGCACTGCAAGCTGGGAGGTCGAGTGTCCTCTTGTCAGAGAAAGGGAGGTGGTAGTCACGTCTTATAGTAGCAAATTAAAGCACACACTCTCGCATACAACACAAGCTGGGTTTGCAACCAACTCTACTGGACGTCCTCGCACATACACAACTTAGGCACGCAGGCCACACACAAGTCGCATGTGGTTTTTTGCCATTGTTATAGCATGTGGGGAGCCGTAAGGGGCCGGCCACATGCAGCACTCTGCTATTGATCATAACAGCTGCCTCCACGGTGCACAGATGCACAGACGCTTTTCTCACAGATTTTTTGTTACATAATACAATCTGATAATTCCGTGATAATCCCGGGCCCCGTGCACACCAGGTAACACCGCCCCATGGCCTGTCAAACCGAACAGTTGAAAAAACAAAAGGTTGGTCAATTGTTTGCTTGTTGTTGCTGCTGTCGCTGTCGCGCGCACTGGGTCAGACGGAAACAGTTCATTCCTGAACGTGAGACGTCAAAAGCACAGACATTGCCTCACAGTGCTTGCCCACCGTGAACCATGGACAAGCACCACGATAATCCATGGCCTGAGGCCTTGCCCAACACCTGCTGGCAGGCCACATCTAGGCCTGAATTAGTCAACACCTCAGCCTGAATCAGTCCACGTTGATAACTGCGCACGCTTGGTAGCAAGTCTGCAGTATGATGCAGCAAGTAGGATAACGCTCAAGGCACCGATTGCATGCCATGGCACCCAGCAACGAAGCAGGGTAAGTAGCACTGTGCATGCTGACACCAGCTGACGTATGGCAGGGCTGTCAGACCTGGGCATACACGGACGGAACTCGACCCATCAGCTGCCCAAGGCCCCCGGGGGTCGCCGCTGAGCCGCAGCCCGTGGTCCCTGACCCGGGGCCCAGCCTGGCCGACAGCTGCGGGGGCTTGGCGGCGGAGGCGTGGACCCTCTGCGAGTAGTATCACCTCAGGGTGGACCGGCGGTAACAATCAAGTGAAGAGAGAAGGAGACACAGAAGATCATGATGATGGCCGCTGCACTGGAGGAAGGCAGAACTTCAACACATGTCGTGACGTGGTGCCATCATGTTGCAGAACACAAAGTTGGCATGGCAGAACAAAACAGCAGTTTGATCCAATCAGCAGGCAGACATGTCGTAAAACCCACACATACCAGCTACACATTCCAGCTGTGCTATAGGATACGTGACGGGTTGTGCACCGCCCTGGCCTACCCTGACCAAGAAAGCCGAAGACAAGGCAGTAAGAAGGCAGAAAAGAGGAAGGCGGAAAGGAAAGTGCAACCGGCTGCAAAATAAAGGAAAACAAGGAAAAGAGAGCACAGAAAGCGTATGCAAAGCGTAAAGACGTTGCATCTGTTGCAGTGGAAACCCAATAACTAATGTACTGACGCACAGGTAGACTACTGTCGAGCAGGTCTGAAGGACTTTGGAGTTTGTCTTCGTTTGAAGACATTTGGCTAAAGACCTGAATTCGTCTGACGACCACTGTTTCAATTTGAATGCTGTCGCCCCTACCAGTCCCTTCTGCAAGCTGAAAGAACCCGTGGGCCAGTGTCATCTGCAACGGCTCTGCTGTCAGTCTCATGCTCTTCGGCACAGCAAAATAGCCTGAATAGCTAGTGCCCCAGAGCTGGGCAATGACTTTTCAGCTATCTCTGTCTTCCGAAGTCGAACCCTGACCCATACACAAACAATTCGTTCATCATGCTGCCCCTAAACCTCTGAGACTGCACGGGGCTCTGACTCTGACTCGGGCTTGGGCTCTGATGCACTCTGCAACTCCATCAGCTCCTGGAGGTGCCGCAGCTCCTTCAAGTCATGATACAGCTGCAGCACAGGATGAAAGCAGATGAATGGTTGAGTGATCAAGACGAAAACTTGGCGAGAAAACTTGACAAAGCCTGGTTTTCTGAAGTTGGGTTGATTTGGGTTATGTAGAATTGGGTTATCTAGATGTCCGCGTAAGCACCACCAGCATAACCAGCACAACCAGAAGTCTATGAGGGTTTATACATATATATATATACATATATATATATATATAATGCTTTATATAATATGTATCTGGCTATCGTCCTGAGTGGTATCAAACCAACTTAACATTGGCGCTATAAAAAACAAATGTTCATTGGTTTTATGATCAGCTAGGTGCCAGCCCGTGTGAGCGTCTGCTCAGGAGCTGTAGGAAAGCAATCAGGCCTTTACATCCCACGTCTGAAGGTGATATTGGAGCTGCAGCCCTCTAGTCCAACACAGCGTAGGCAGTCCCCGCATACGTGGACGGATTGGTACTAGATTTATGCTGATGTAACTTCAGCAGGACCCTGCGCAAGAAGAGAGTCCAGTCAGCAAAACATCAACTTCAAGCATGGTGATGTGACGAACACCTGATCAGCTGTTCATGTGACCTTGCCGCCCAGCAAACATATGACCTTGGCAGCCATGGCAGGCCCCCCTCCTCGCGCTTGGCATGACAAACAGATGGACAGACATTTTATCAAATTGCCGGTAAGACATTTACGACAAAGCTTTACAGCGGGCATCCGCCTGTTGACCTGGTGTTGGTGATGGTGGTACTGCTGCTGCTGATGTTGCGTGGCAGGTCCTCCAATGGTACGTGAATGTGTGCAGGCTGGGTGCGAATAACATTGCCTTGCGCCTGCATAGGCCCTGTTGCTGCAAGGACGTGTGTTTGCGGATTTCAACTAAGACACGCCCACTGCTGGCAATGGCTACATGCACACGTGCGATTTATTAACACTGCAAAATCTCATTCAAGCGGTGCCAGTATGCAGTGTCCGACTGCTAAGGCTGGCAGCATTTCGTAGCGCACAAGGTTCCCTTGGACCAAGGGAAAAAGCGTCGTAAGCGGTTTCTCTGGGGACCTGTTGTGTGTTCCCCAGCACTCTATTGCTGCCGCTGCTCTGTCTGAGGCCACCTACGACTGCTCAACATCCGACGCGCCTCCATGCGCCTCGCTTTATCCGAAACCCTGGAACAAACTCTCGGCATGCCCGTGTGAAAAGGCCGGCTGCCTGAGCAGCCAATTACAGACATGAATGAAGCCATCCACAGAGTCAAGGCTATGGCCATGTCTGGGAAGAAGGAGGCCATCAACTCAAAGACCGACCTGCTCCTCAGGCTTTTCGAGTCAGAATGGTTCAACGAGTGGATGTGCTTGCAATACTTATACCAGAACCCGCAACCTGGAGTGGAGGACTACCTCTGTAACAAGTTGCTGAACATGCCGGAGGCAGCTGTGGAGCGATACCTTCTGCAGTTTGTTTACCTTGCCGTCTCGCGGCCTGGCTCCGCTCTCGAACGCACCATCATCGCGCTATGCTCCAAGTCATTTCCCATCGCGCTCAAGGTGGGTGCCTCGCACTGCGAGCGATCTAGGACAGCCAGATGCCAGCCAAGAGGTGCAGCTCAGGTGGCAATGCCTCGCAATGCAAGTGCAGACTGCTGCCCGCAGCAACAGCCATGCCAGTAGATACATGGTATGCATCAAGTACTACACAGGGGCATGAGAAGGTCTCATGCAGCATGCAAGAACATGGACAGTGCAGCACACCGCTCATTATGCCATGCCACGTTCATGCAGGTGCATTGGCTGTTGCTGGCATTGTGCCAGGATCAGATTAAAGGCAAGCACGTGGAACAGCTGAAGGACAAGTGTGAACGTGCAGCATTGGAGGGACAATGGGTGGGTGACTGCATCCCACGGTGCATGGGGCATGCTCTGTCATCACAAATCGCTCTTAGCATCACTCTCGCATGCAATACCAGCTCAGCATCAGCCACACATCATGCCATATTAAAAATGCTGCTTCACTGGCTGTTCAAAATTTGTGATCACACATCATGGGCGCCATGACTCCATGCATGCACGCCAAGACATGCACACGCCTTACTACAAGTAGAACTGCCCAACCAATCCCCCCAAAGGCGTACTGTCCTTTTATACTGTCTTGGCCTGGTCATGTTCTGGGCGGATTGGTGCACCAGCAACAGTGCACCAGCAACAGTGCACCAGCAACAGTGGGTTATGGTCAGCTGCAGCACGATAAGCCCACCTGCTATCGTTTTGAGGTCTAAAACTGTTGGCAAAGCTGCGGTGAATGGTGTTACATGGCGACGAATACCGGCGCCATATGGTGATGAATGTAACGGTGATGGACATGGTGGCGGTGGTCAGGAAAGTGGTCAGGAACACAGGCATACTGTGTAAGGGCCGATCTGCGTCTCGAGCGCATTTCCACGCTGTGGGATGGAACCGGCCCCACCCTTGCTCCCTCACACACACATATGATCGTACTTGTTTACTGCGCTGTCATACAGGAGGCTCCATTCCGAGTCACCCATCTCGATCCCCTGAGCCCCCATGCAACCCTCAGCCCAGAAGCAAGCGGAATGCTGTCTCCCATCCTCAGCCCGCTCACCCAAGCACCCATCAACCTAGTCATGGCATCGTCTCCTATGAACAGCGGCGGCGGCATGCTTCTAGCCACCCCCGGTATCCTCACACAGATAGACGAGTGCGGGGAGCCCAGCATCACTTCCACGCTACCAACAATGAGTGTCGGCGGGTCGGTTACTGCCGGAGACGGGTCGTTTCTCAGCAGCACGCCGATCCCGCCGCCGGCCCGCCTTGCCAGCCTACACACACCGCCCCCCTGCCTCGTGCCCCGGCCGGGAAGCATTGGCAACGGCTCACAACCGCCGCAACTTCAGGAGCACTTGCAACGAATCCGGGAGGAGCTAGGGGACGGGGAAGGAGTCACCGCCTTGCTGCATCGATCAGTAGGCGGGGCGGTAGCGGTTGCAGAAGACGATCTCTTACTGTCGGACGACGATATGCCCGGCGGGATGTTCCATGCCCCGCAGCCGTTGTCGCCTGTGACGCGTGTCAGGCATGATACGTACGGGGCCACGCTTGACTTCATGGAGACGCTGTGTGAGGCATCATCCAGCTTGGCAAGCATCTCACAGGTATGACACGTGATGCATGTGGGGGTGTGTTGCGCCACAGATTAGAGTGATGATGTCACGTGCATGGCTGGCAGCCTGTTTGTGTTTATTTCTGGTGCAGATTATGGAACTTGATGTGCCAGGTGTGGCCGGTGAATGGCACTCGGGGTGTGACCTGGGGATTGCAGAGCATTGCGGGTGCAGAGCGGTTCACGCATCAAGGTTCATGCCGCGTATAATGGTTCGTGCAGCTCATGAATTGGCGCTGGGTACATGTGCAGCGTGGCAAACACATGCTCAGACATGCAATGTAAACACACGCGTACACACCAGCGTTTGTACATGCAAGGAGACAGCAGTATACGAGCATACATACATGGGGTCCGCAACACATGGCGGTTGTTCGCATGCACGCGTGGCGGTTGTTGGCATGCACACCAGCGGTTGCTGGCATGGCCCCATGCAGGAGGAGCGTCAGCGCGCCCTGCGCCACACCCTCGAGGCCATCAACCGCGAGCTGGACAAGACGGTCAGGCGCGACATCGCCGTGTGGTTCCCGATGGGAAAGCGCAACGAGCGGGTGCTGCGCATCACGGCCAAGGAAGCGGTGCTGCTCAACTCGAGAGAGAAGGTGGGAGAGCATTGGTGTATAGAGAACTGGTTGATAGATGTGTTTGGAGAAGCACAAGGTGTAGAGAGGATCGAAAGAGGGATGGGCACGAAGAGTGTCTTGGTGACTCAGGCACTCGCGAATGTCTCGGGAGGGTAAGGCTTCACCTGGAACTATTCTGCCAGTACAGTTTGTTGGCCGTCTGCAGTGCACACAGTTTTGCACCTTGGCAAGTGCCACATGCTTTGTTGGCCATCCTTACTTCTTTTCCGAATGCTTTTCTGCACCGTAGGCTCACATGCTATCGTTTATTGTGCTTAAGAGCCATATCTGTAAAGCTGCGCGTATGCCACACTATTTGCTGTCATCATGCATCTGCAGGCACCCTTCATGTTGTTCGTTGAGGTACTGGTCACTGAAGACGGCCTGTATCATGGCAGCAGCCAGAGCGGCAACCGCATACCCTCGTCCACCTCCCCTCAACCCCATCTTTCTCCCCCCCTTAGCCAGCCCAACCTACCTATCCTGCCTGGGGCGTCTCTAGCCAGCTTACAGGGCACGCTGACAAGCATGTCGCCTTACTTAGCCAGTTTGGTGGGTGCGGGAACCGGCCCGCAGCTGCCACTGCCGCCGCCTGCCCCACCGCTGGCCAGTCCAGCCGCTCCCCAGCCGGCTGCAGCCGCTGACTCAGCTGCAAGCGCGGTCCTGCCAGATGGAACGTGGACGGGCGGTGCGGTGGCGTTAGGGACGGGCGCGGGCCCGGTGGCGGAAGCGGGATTAGAAACGGACGCAGAAACCGCTGTGGGCGTGGGTGCGAATGGAGTGGCGGGTAGCAGCCTGGTGACGAGTATGGCGTCTTCAAGTGGGCTTCCTTGCTCCCTGGTTACCAGCACCAGCATCAGCACACGCGCCCCTGGGGGCGTACCCTCTGTCTTCGCCTCCCCTCGTGCATCACGAGAGGACCTACCCTCGGCACTGCCTTCGCCTTCCGCCAAGCCAGTATCTATCAGCATGCCCATCGCCGCAGCACCAGCTTCGTTACCAAAGACAGAGACCTTCTCAGCCATCTCAGCCGTTCTGGCAGGCCTGGCGCCATCGCCCAGAGAAACGGTTTCCGTTTCCAAAGAAACGGCTTATGCGCCCAAGGCTGCGTCTGCGCCTAGCGGAGCCCTCGCTGCGACGTTGGAGGCGATTCAAGCAGCATTCCGTGGGAACCGGGAAAGCAGCAGTCACTCCGGTGCGGTGGCAGCCGAACCAGCAATGGGAGCGGGGACAGTGGAGGCGGGGACGGGCATGAGCGAGCCAGGGGCGGGGCCGGTCACCAGGCAATCCTCCGATTCGAGCCGCCATTCAGCCACTGACGCAACCAACGCCAGCTCAGGATCTCTACTCGCCCTCGCCCAAGCGTCCGGAAACTCGGTTGTAATCCCACACCGACGGAGACAGACTGCAGAAATCGACTTTGTCAACACCAACCAGGCGATTGGCAGCCAAGGCACCAACAGCCAGGGGTTCAGCCTCGCTGGCGGGTTGCTACCAGCTTCGGCCTCCCCTGCTGCCTTTCTCCTTCCACCGGGTTCGCAGGGCGGCATCACAAGCGCTGCGGAGGTCGCAGCCGCGGAACAATCACCAACACGCGCCATCCCCGCACAGCCGGAGCAGCCGGCATCGGTTCCAGAGCTCAGCGGCTGGGCCAGCGCCCTCAGTACCTTAACCCGCGTGCTGCTACCATCTAGCAGTGCCCCCTCTGCACCACCGACATCTCCCGCTCCCAGCATAGCATCCCTAACCAGCCCACAGCTACCACTACCACAGTTACCCATGCCGGAGGCTGCAGCAATGAGTGCAGCTCGACGGTCGCTCGATCGTCGACCCACGTCCCCGCTGACGTTGCAGGATATGACGGAGCTGATCCAGTCCGGCGTGATTCCCGCGCCCCCGCAATCCCCGGGAGCGGCTGGGCCCGCGGGAAGCTTTGAGAGTAAGATTGCGGGGGCGTTGGCGTCTCTGCGGGGTGAAGCCCCGCTCGTGCGGCTGCAGCTGCGAGTGCTTCCGGCCGCTCACGCAGCCGAGGCTGCTGCCGCAGCCGCCAAAGCGGCCGCCTCCGGCCTGGTCCCGCTCCGCCCCCCTCGGGGCAGCAGCCCCACACCCATCGACACCACACGCCGGCTGTCCGCATCCGGAAACGACAGCGATTCCCTTGCAGGCTCATCCCCGACCAGCCTCCTCACAAGTGGCTCCGCTAAGGCACTCAACTTGCTCTCGAAGATAGGCCTGTGTACCAGGCCGGCGACGGACGAGGAAGACATGCCATCACCATCGATTAACAGCAACCGACGCTGGGGCAGCAGCACCAGCAACAACAACAACACCAACAACAGCAGCTCAGGCGGTGCAGCAGCGAGCGCGGGGACGGTCAGCGAAGCGCCTGTTCGGTTGCTAGCCGTGTCGCTTGAAGTGGCTGGCGGCGTCAACCTCGCTATCACATCCCCGTACCGCAAAAGCCGCCGCACACCATCCCATGAGGCAATCAGCATGGTCGCTACGCAGCTGAAGATTTACGAGATGCCGCCGCCTCTGGAACTGGGCCCACCGTTGCTACCGTTTCAGGAGCAGGCCGGCAACGCGAATGCGGTTTCGCAGCAGGGTGCAGGCGGGGATACATGGGACGAGCAGGGGGAGGGTGGGCCGGCACCGCCCCTGCACGCAAGGCAAGGCGGCCTGGTCGCAAGCCAAGAGGACCAGGATAACAATGTGATTGCGTCCATGGCGAGCTTTAGTTCGTTAGCGCTAGCTGCGGGGCGTGGCGGTGGGGGTGCGGGCGGAAGCGGGGCGCAACCACCTGCGGGGAATTTATTGTACGGGGCGCGGCCGGCCAATGGAACGGGCGGCACACTTGCTACCTCAAACAGCGCAGGGTTGAGTTTCCCACAGGCGGCTCAAGTCACCGACCTCTCTTCCCCGCGTCTGGTGGCGTTGCCAACACAGCGGCAGACGCCGCGGGCCGGGGACGGGTCCGACGCGGCCGTCGCCACCCCGCCACACAACAAGGTCGGCGGACTGCCGATGGTCGGCGGGGTGGTCTCCGCAGCCGCTGCTGCTGCCCCCGGGGTGCTTTCACCCGACCTATCCCACCCCCCTCATCATCCCCAGGTTCATCAGCCGAGCATTCTAAGCCTTGCCGCCGGCCCTACTCGTCCTGCCTCAGAGCCTGTGGGGATTCAAGGCGCTGTTCCCGCACCCACTAGTGCCCGGGATACTCGGGAACCAACCTTCAGCACAATGCTGGAACAGCCACCACAACCGGATGCAGCAGCAGTCACCACCACACAGCCTGACCAGCAGCAGCAGCCGCATCAAGGCTGTCAAGCGTCCGACGGGAACGGTGAGGATGCGAACGGGGCGCCAGACGGGTCGGCGGGCCCGGGCCCAGGATTAAGTCGCAGCAAGGCGGCCGGGGCCGCGTTGTCTCCGTTGCAGGTCGGCCTGGCGCGGCAAAGCGCGGGCGAGCAGACAACAGGCAGCCGCGCCCGCACCGGAGGGTTATCTGCAGGCTTGGATGCATTCAACGGTTGCCCGCCAAGCAGCATCAAGCTGGACATTGCGACGGAACGGCGGCGACGGGAGGCGTGGGCCGTGTACGGCGAGCGGTGGGCGGCCAAGGCGAGGCGGATACAGCGGGAATCCCCCCACGGTCCCCGCAAGGGTTGGGCTCTGCGCTGCGTTATTGTCAAGTCAGGGGACGACTGTAGACAGGTGAGGAGATGAGCGAACTAGAGAGGGCGATCAGTCGACGGCTTCATGTGTGCAGCTCTGATGGCGCTGGTTTGTAGACAGCTTTCAACTTTCTACTTGAGAGAGTTAAGGTGCAACAGTGCACCCTCTTGCTCTGATGTCTGTTACAATTTTATTTTGATTGTTGATTGGGCTTGACGCACCTGCTGCCTGCCCGATGGCCCCGTTAGATGCATGCTTTGCAGGGTCTAGCAACACGCCCAACCCTGCTTTTGTGTCCGACTGTGCCCGCAGGAGCTTCTTGCCGTTCAGTTGATACGCACATTCGCTGAGATCTTCACTGAAGCCTCCCTGCCGCTGTGGGTCAGACACTATGACGTGCTGGTCACATCCAACAAGTGAGTGAGACCATGTGATGGCGGTTACTAAGGAGTGCTTACTTTCCAGGTCAGCCATTCACATTGCAGTTGAAGAGTTTCTGTCGAAGGTCATGCCTGGTCTTGTCGCAACAGGAGCCCATTTGTCATGTCAACAATCCTGGTTAACTCGCAACTGGCAACTGTTAATCCGTTTGTCATGTCAACTATCAACAACCCTAGTTAACTGACAACTGTAAATCGTTTTGGTTGTAGGACTGCTTTAATCGAGGTTGTGCCTGACTCCCTCTCCATTCACACAGTCAAGCACCGTTCGCCACCGGGGGCATCGCTCTCAGACCACTTCTTTGCAAAATGGCCACGTGGGACACCTGAGTGAGTGCGTGATGTGCGTGCAGAAGTGTGAGAGTGATTGAGTGACGTACGTGGGAAAGTGTGTGAAAGTACGTGGGAAAGTGTGTGAAAGTACGTGAGAAAGTGTGTGAGAAAGGGAGTGCGAGAGAAGCACCGCTGTAGGTGCCTTGCCAGGTCATGGGAGTCACAGCTAGTTCACAGGCGCTGGCAAGGTCGCTCTTGTTGTTTTGTAGTCCACGCATTGGTGTCTGAGGCCCAGCGCAGCGTGCGTCTCTTCTGTGCGTGTGGTCGGCTTCACAGGCCAGTGGCGTGTCCTGCGCTTGCTCCGTGCAGGTGCCTGGCTGCCCAGCGGTGCTTCACAGAGAGCCTTGCGGCCTACTCCATCATCTGCTACCTCATGCAGGTGGGAACTATGGCATGCAAACACGCCACACACACCTAGTTATGCCATCATTCGTCCACTACAATACAGTTCTGACTGTGCCTTATATTGCTTGAAATGGTACTCATGTGGGCACGCATGCATGCCAAATGCGAGGTTGTTCCTTTATGCGTTTGAAGCTCTAAACGTTCTGGGCACTGGGGAAGCAATTGCGATTGAGCTTGCTGTTGGCTGCAGAATCCATTTGTGTTCTGGCTCATGAAACCGACTGACAAGTGACTCCCATGCCGCTCACTCCTTTACCGCTCCTTGTCACACCCTGGACCTCCGAACTCCATCACCCTTTTTAACTCATTCTCTCACCTCACTCACCACCTCTGCAGATTAAGGACAGGCACAATGGCAACGTGTTGATTGACGACGAGGGCCATCTGGTACACATAGACTTTGGCTTCATGCTGTCCAACAGCCCGGGTGGAGTCAACTTCGAGGCGGCGCCCTTCAAGCTCACCAGGGAGCTGCTGGAGGTCATGGACAGCAACAGCGAGGGAAAGCCCAGCGAACTGTTCGACTATTTCAAGGTACGGAAAGGCTCAAGACAGACGGAATTGGTTAGCGTGGCTGTAGACGGAAGGGTTGGCTGAACGGGGTTGCAAGCAGGTGCAAGACGTTGTCTCACTTCCAACTAAAGGCGCAGGCTGTTTCATTACCAAGGGAAGGGTCTGGAGGTCGCCTGGTGTTGGGCCGGAAGGTCTGGCTAAGAAACGACCTCAGGGCAAGTTGTTGACAACAGTTGTTTACGTTGGTGCGGCTAAAGGAGTGTTGTGCATGTCGTTGGCCAAACGGGAACGCCACAATCCAATCGTCTTTTTTCTACTGTTTGTGTCTTTCAGGTATTGATGATCCAGGGTTTCCTGGCCTGTCGGAAGCACCACGACCGGCTGCTGCTGCTCGTGCGTATGATGGCGAAGAGCGGGCTGCCCTGCTTCAAAACAGGTGGGCACAGGAAGCGGTTTCGGAGCATTGCGAACCATGTTGGAGCAGCAGACCGACGTGCGGTCCTGTGGTAGGAATGCCAATGGAACAGTTGCAGGAATGCCATGTACGGTGTACAACTGAAGGCCATGCCGCAGTTTGTCTGTCCGTGCACATGGGTACCGTGAGGCACACACACACACATGCACAAGTATGTTCGTTTCTGCGCAGGTGACCGTGCCGTCAAGGCCCTGGAGAAGCGTCTGTCCCTCCAGCTGACCGAGCTGCAGGCCATGCAGGCCGTGCTGGGGCTCATCAGCGACTCGCTGGACGCATGGCGCACTAGGCAGTACGACTACTACCAGCGGCTGTTGAACGGCATCCTGTAGACACGCATGTCAAGCGCATGTCAAGCGCATGTCGAGCGCATGTCAGGTGCATGTCAGGTGCATGTCAAGCGCATGTCAAGCGCACGTCAGGCGCATGTCAGGTGCATGTCAAGCGCATGTCAAGCGCATGTCAAGCGCATGTCAAGCGTAGCACACCTACACGTCGCAAGAGGGTCGTGTCGTCCTGCGTCGCGCGCCCCTGTCCCCGCCTCTCGTTGGCAATACCTTTAAGGTAGCAAAGGTATAGGCTTGGACTGCAGGACTAGAGATGGCTGCTACACCCGTTGCTGGCTGCGTGCTCAGTTCTGCCATGCCGGTGGCATCAGAGCTACTGTGACACCCAGCCAGTCACATGCACCCAACTGTCAAGCACTGAGTTCAACTGACAACTCTGCACTGCGGAGTCACCATGTGCAGAAGCCCAAACGCGTCAAGTAGACAATCAACGCCACCGTCTCCTGCGCAAAATGCACGGCCGTTGACTCGGCCATCGTCATCGGACCCAATGGGCCTTCATCAGATCGTGCATGTGCCCTTCTGTGCCCCATCTGGTTGGCGTCCCGCCGGAGGTTCCATAGGCCATGGCCTCTCAAAGACGTCTCATGGACGTGCTTGTGCTTGAAATGCGTTCATGGTGTGCATACCAGCACCTATTGGCTGTCTGTAACTGAAATGGTATGCACACCATGAACGAATTGTCAGCACAAGCACCTGGCTGCCTGAAAGAGTGGTTGCGGCCATAATTGTCAGCCTAGAGCCTGAGCCGTGTCTGAGCTGTGCCTGGTTCGGCCTGAGTGCTAGAATCCAGTTGCTACGCTTTCATTCAGGCGTGGCCAAATGTATGGCAAGTTCCACTGCTACGCATGTGCCCCTCTTTGCTAGTAGCTTAGCGTATGGCAGCTGACATCGTTGCTTCTTTAAATCTATTGTGATGTGCAGCCCATTGGAGGTGTCAGCTGGAGTGCAGTGTGGCTCAAGCACGCAGTAAGCCATGCCCTTGCAGTGCATGGTGATGGTTGGGTGGGCGGCTGGTCTGCATCTGTCCAGGCAAGGAAGGGCCTGGTGGCACTGGCTGCTGCAGATAAAGTGAACCTGTCAGGCTGTGTAGTGCGTGCTGCCTTTGGTGGCTGTCAAGGTCTGACGGGCCGCAATGGGTGCAGACGTGAATGTCCCATGGGTGCATGTCAGATTGTTTCGCCTTGGCATAGGCTGATACTCCATGCCATGCGTTGTTCAGTCCTCCACATCTCGGTATGCACTGGCATGGGTTTTGCGGCATGCTTCTGCAATGCATTTGGCACCGGCTCTGCTGTGGTATCCATGGGGCAGTATGGTTGCCTGTACCCAACTTGGGAAGCACATTACATGTGCTAGGTCCGGAGTCGGAGACAGGCTATTACATCATGCGTCTGCAACCAGGGCATTGTGACGTTTCTCAGGCGCATCAAAAGAGTGATTGCATCTATAGCCTGCTTTGCCACCTCATGCCATTGACTGATGTATTGGCCTTGCATACTGCCACAATTTGAATGGCAGTACAGCCTTGGTTCTTACATGTGTGGTAGTTGCGTTAAGTGCTAGCTTGATCTGACAGGCAGAAAGCGATTCTGCCGCCGAGTTTGGGTTGCCATTCAGACTGATGCAGGGCAGCACATCCCAACCGCCGTTCTTTCGGAGCAGAACCTTCTCCTTGTTACATTTGATTCAGCTTGGAAGCCGCTCGGTTCGGCGCGGTCAGTCTGGTTGTTGGTTGACCTGCCACCTGGGCCACATGCATGCCCACGTGGGATTGTGAGTCACCACAACGGCATCCGTAAGCATCGGGCAGGCAGGCCATGTGTACACGTTAGGTGCTCAGGCACGCACAGACATCCATTCATCGCTATGCTTCAGTGTATGCATGGGGTGCACGGATTGCGTACGTTACTTTCCCTCACAGGAGACGTATGACTCCTGAAATTTCTTTTAGACAGAGAATGCGATAAATGCAGTGTCCTGACTAAGCGGATGCGGAAAACAGACATTCGGGCGTGGTTTGTGAGGTTTGCAACAGATTGGGTACAGGTTTGGTTTCTCAGCAAGAACAGCAGCTGAGGCAATGTCTGATACGCAACACATGGCTGCCTTTGGTTCTATTCTCGAGTTTGTCATTGTGTATGTTGGTGTCACTAGTCTGGTGCAGGTGTTGACAAGGACATAGACTGCATGACAGTGATGTAGCGTTGACCAAGGACGTCGACACAGACTGCTAATCTGCTGCTGCCTGCTTCTGTCTCAGGTGCATGGCCTGCCCTTTGGGCAAGAAACCAGCAATGGCAGATTGGGCTCATGACCATTTGTTCAGCTTGCATCTGGTTCAGGTGTCCTCAAGACCCGTAGACTCTGTTGTTCAGCCTGAGCGGTAATCTCTTTCCAAGGACTGAGGCATGAGACATGCTAGAAACGTGAAAATGTTTCATCACTGCAGCGGCTTGCTCTTAACCTTATGCCGCTATGTTTATTGCACTCGCTATACAGAATGATATTGGTAGAATAACTTGGTTTGAATTTCTTGTCTGCAGTTGCAATCGGTCATCTGTAGTGACGCAGTTGGTGAATTGAGATTATGGCAGGGACTGCCCCATTTGTGAGCGGTGGTGTGCTGCACAGCCAAGTAGGCACCGGCTTGCTTGCCCATGAATGTGTCAATCAGAACTCTCAAGACGTGAGGGATGGAGTCAGCCTGCTGGCTTGCCAGTTTCGGCTTGCAGTGTGGCATTGCTGTAAAACAAAACTTGCGTTTGGACAAGTCGCCAGTCTGTGATGACAAGCTCAGTCGTGCCACCAAAGCATGGTGTGCGCTCGTCTGTTCGTTGGATGGCTTGGTACATCGACGCATCACCCCCCTTCCCTGCCACCCCCAAAGCCTTCCTGCCCCGCAGTTCCGGCCGCATCCCCCTGCCAATCCACCACAACCCAGTCGCTGCCCTGAACAGCAAGCACGTGCACCGAGCCGTTTCTTGCCGGCCGGGCAGGCGCCTGGCCGCCCTGTGCATGGGCGTATAGCGCAGACATGACACCGCCGTGGCATACAATTACGACAGTCTGACCTGCAAGAAACGCACATGAAGCCAGAGCACAATGAGTCAAGCCAGAGTGAGCAGCATTTACTTAGGCCGAAAATGCAACAGACTTACGGAAGTGCAAGCCGACGCACTCACCGAGTCTTTGGATTGCCACATGACATGTCGTCATCATCATCAGCATACAGGATACTCCCAATCGTGCAACCCTGAGCAGATCTGTTTTTGCTAGTTGGTCACCTTTGTAGTACGAACACACGCCCTTCAAATGCAGAGGCACGAACCTGCATGCGCATCCGCCATGGCCTGCACCGCCTCCACCACACGTGTCTGCAGCTCTTGCATGCCCTCTACCCCATGCGGCGTCAGCGCGCTTGCATAGGCGGGTCCGGGGGCAATCAGTGCGGCCCATGCCTCGGGCGCATGCGTGCGGGCCTCAGAGGGGGTGAGACCTTGCAACACACCCAGGCACCGCTCGCGCAACTGCAGTGAGGGCTGCACCTGCAATGCGTGCATGGAAGGCAACTGTGTAGAATCGGCCAACACGAACACACAGTGACCAATCAAACTCTGTCTGCTTGCTGACGAGCTGTGACCAAGCAAGCGATGGATGGGCGGTGCCATCATAAGCCACATCTTATTGTTGCCTTTCAAGCACTTCTGGGCCATGGTTTCAATGTAACGGCTTGCTTGGGATCATGGCCAAGGAAGCTGAGGGAGGATGAATGGAATTGTGTGACGGCAGAGTCGTTGAAGTGCCGAGAATTGTTTTGTCTCTTGTCTTTGCACCTTACCTGGAGTTTTAAGCTGTTTCCTATGGCCGTGGCAGTTTGCATGGCTCTGGCCAGATCCGAAGACCACACAGCAGCCACCGGCTGTGGCTCCAGAGGACAAGCCACGTGACGTTTTTCAGATGCATGTGGGCCATGCAACGTTTCGTCAAGTAACGGATTTGACACCAGAGGCAACCCCTGTAAGGTGTCAGACTGAAGCAGCTGGTCTGATGAGGGTTGCTGTGCTGGCTGTTCTGATGCAGCGTCTTGAAAGTCATCCAGTGCCCTGCTGTCAAGAGGTCCTGTTGTCAGGGACGGCTCTGGTTGATGTGCAGCGTCAGGTGGCGGTGGGGGTGACAACAGAGCGGCTTGCCGGGCGGCAAAGTATTCTGCAAGCTGCACAGCAAAGCAGTTATTAGTCTATTCACTTACTTAGGGTTTGTGCTGAAGCGTATTAGAGCTATGTGTGATACGCACCCGATACGTATCCATTACGTATTATGCATTGATACTGGTACGCTTCGGCACAACCCCATGTATTATCAAACTTGTCCATTAATCATCCATCCAAAAAACGCATGTTTTACAGGCTCACAATGGTTCCTGGCGGTAATACAGACCTATTCACACAAACTTCTGGCAAACTGTTTTTTTAAAAGAACTGGCTGAACTTATCCATGGATACAAAAAAAACAATGGATGTGAAAAGCGCCTGTGGCCGCCGGTGGCATTTCAAGTACTCGCTCCTTCCGTTGACTAGCACATGCACTAAACCAATAGACAAGCATGAAAGCTACCGAAGGCAAACATGAAGTGAGTTACCTGTTACGTAACTAATTTCCAAACGAATCGCAATCTGAGCTGCACACACCTTACCTTGAAAACCATGCGATGCACTTTTCTGTTTTCTGAAAGCGTAAAAAACCGCTCGTGGCGCAAGAATAACACAAACATCAGCAACACACACCTTAGCGGCTTGCATGTGGCCTGTTTGGTTGAGTCCAACATCCATGCGACCCTGCAGCCTGTGCTCCAGATTCCAGTCCGTTTCTCCATGCCTGACGACCAGGAAAGTGGTGGTGCATGCGGGGTCCAACCGATGCAACCGCTTGGCAGCACGCTGCATATGTGAGCCATGCACAGAACCAGACACGTGTGCAGAGTTGTTGCGGTCTGTACACAGATGAAGATGCACAGATAAGAGTGCAAGTACACGTGTTCATAGGGCGATCCTGCCAAGGTTCAGCGAACGGACTCACTCACAGACAATTGTGCATAAAGATGCGCAGACATGCTTCTCGATGCGGCAAGTGAACCTTTGAAAGATTTGACAGCTTGGCATCTGCGCTTCGTACGTTGTATCCAGATTCTTCAAATAGGCCAGAGTATGCCACATGCGCAGGTTCGCTCATAATTTATATTGTCTTTACCATTGAATCTCAAATGCAGATCAAACTCAGTGTGATGGGGTATGCATCACCAACCTGTTGATCTTGCTGCATCCGTCTTGTTGCGCGCATGTTGCCAGTTGCTGGCTCCACTCCAGTGTCTGGCAAGCACGCTTTGTCTATTGGAGGATCCACGCACGGTACCGGCATGAGGATGGGTACCTCCCAAGCGTTGGGCAATGCATCCACCAGATCAGAGCACTCGAGCCGATTGTGAGTGCAAGGAAGTAGGCTGCCGTAACTTGATGGTTTGCAACCCGGCTGCTGGCTCGGATTCTGTCACAAGAGGCTTTTCCTCTGGCAGTCAAGAGCTGTCAAGTAGGGTTTACGGAATTTTGGGTCCTGGGCTTAGGGCTCCAAGAGCACAGTACACATCGGCACGATGGAAGGTGGAGTGAGTTCATACAAATTCTGACTAGTTCTCGTGAAAACCGAACTAGCGGAAGATGACGGGAAGCCGTTGACAAGAAGAGAAAAGATCCGCTTTTTCTTTCGAGATATAGGTTCCCAAAACTTGAAGCGGTGTCATCTTCAAACAGACACGTTATACAGAACATCCAACGTTAGCCCATCCAAGTCAACTCCGGCGTCAACCCACCTTATCTTTCCGTTGGCGTTCCCACCCACACAGCAAATCGCATTTTGGCGCAGCGCAAGGCATCTTCACCCATGCCCAAGCTTTCGACTCGAGCCCTGCAAGGGCTCAAGGAATATCAATACCAATCGGGAGGAACGACTATACTGGACGCCGCTCATGACCCGGTGTGGAAATGTGAGTGAAATTGAATGGAGTTCGCGTAGAACAGAGAAGGCCAAACGCATGCCGATGTCGAAGCCTCCGTTGGTTCTGCATCGTCGTGCGATCATGCACACTAGCATGCAGTATCAACTGTCATTTTAGCCACATTGGTACTGCGCAGCTCCACATCAGCTCCATGCTACACATGGGAACATCAATCCCTCTAAGGTCGCCGGCCCTACATGCAACTCTACTGGCAGCAGGTGCAATGCACTTACGTGCTCAGTTCAAACGCAATGCTCTGCACGTCACACAAACATCAACCATCACTGCTAGCGAGTGCGGTCTAAAACCTGGAAACTAAAGAAAAGTTTCAAATGCCAGACATCCTTTGATATCCATCAGGACAGCACCCAGGATGGCGCATGGCCTCCTAACGTTCACACAAGGTGTAAACTTTACAAACGTTAGCCTTTATTTTGCAAGCGTCTGCACATACAAATACTTAATGATTGGCCTGTACACCTGGACAAATTTCGATCCATCTCTTGCAGGGCTTGTTTACCGTCTGCCCCTGTGGCTGGCACCCAACCTCATCACCCTCACAGGCACCATGTGCATTGTCACGGCTTATCTTTTGAATATCATCTACAACCCTGGATTCACTGGTGAGCACTGGGAGTGATCAGTCGAGGACAGCTGGCATACGGGCAACGCAATCAGGCCACCAGCCCCCAACTGGCGTCACCAAGACAGAATCGTGTGATATAAACACGGTTGGCAAGAGACAGGTGTTCAGCTCACGTGGCCATACTGCCCATCAATCCTGATTGCACGGCGCTTACGCTACTTGTGTATGTGTATATATATATATATATATATATATCTTCATGGTCCAGCCACAATCTTATTCACTTGTCCCTCAGTTCCCCAATCACCCCCTCCTTCTTTCCCCTGCCCTGAGTTACCACCGGACTTTCTCACTTCGTCATGGGTGAGCCGCCATCCCAAACTGTCTCGCTTGCCCCATGCCCATGTCCTCCATCCATGCCCCCAGGCGAGGCGCCCACCTGGGTGTACCTCGTGACCGCCGCCTCCGTTGCACTGTACGTGAACCTGGACTGCATGGACGGCAAGCAGGCGCGGCGCACGGGCAGCAGCTCGCCGCTGGGACAGCTATTCGACCATGGATGTGACGCGCTGGCACTGTGAGTAACGGTAACCAGAACTGTCAGTAACTGTAAACGGCACTCAGTAACCGCACCTGCTGGAACACGTGCAGTGACTTAACTACGTCCAACGGCATGTGTCCCTCAGCTCTGCAATCAAAGGAACCTCAACCATTAACGAGTAGTCGCATTGCTTATCTGCTCTTGCCTGCAGCCACATGATGTTGGCCAACATCGCTGCCAGTCTGGGTGTGGGCTGCGGCTGGAAGATGGCGGCGGGCTGCCTGGGGGTGAGCGGCCGACGGGAGAGGTTGCCACTGGCTGCACTGTGTTCAAGCCTGCTCGGGTGTTCTTTCAAGACAGAAATACATGCGTTTTGATTCATAACCGTTTAGGAAGCCAGGCTCTTCCTGGCTGACTTTGCATCACGTGTTCGGCTGCAGTGCCAAGGGTGTTGGAAGACTGCCACGCACCGATGCCGGCCACATCTGCACCCTCAAGTCGATTGTGTGCGATGAAGATTGTGTGCGATAGGATTGAGCCAACCACGCCAATGCACCATGCGCTGCAGATCATGGTTCCCTGGATGCTAGCCCAATGGGAGGAGTATCACACAGGAGTGATGATGTGAGTGAGGAGTGGGATGCGGGGAAGGGAGTGAAATGCGTCTTGCGTTTTTCAAACGGTTGACAGCATGGACCAAACGAAACTGCTGCGGGAGAGTCAAAGGCGCTGCCTTGCTATAGCAAAGCGAGTTGAAGGATATCCGTTTCTTGGAACGTTTTTGCTGTGTATCTGCTGTGCAGGTATGGCAACGCCTTCTATGGTAATTGAGGCGGAGGGTTCAAGAACTGTACATGCTTGCACTCAAGACACGGCGGGTCCATGTTGGGCTCTAGAGCTAGCTGCAGTAGCAGTCTTCAGTACGACTTACGCTACTGTTTGAAATGGCCGCCTATTGCCTACGCCCCCGTTCCTGCACTGATATTTTGCCAAACTACCCGTACCTGACAACCCGTATTGCAACTGACTCAAACTTCCCAGCGTCGGCCAACCACCGCTAACTAGGGCCAACAAACGCCAACAAACGCCAACAAACGCAAACCAATCGGCATGCTAGTTCATTGCATGGTGTTGTGCCACACTGCAGGTGTGCTCGAGGCCAACTACTCGATCTGTGCCGTGCACCTGTTGAGCGCGGCCTTTGGACTGAAGCTGTGGCGCACGGAGGTGGGGAGCAGGAGAGGTCAAACCTCAACCAATTCGGTTGTCAAAGCATCAGTACATGCTTTTTGCTTACACTTGAAAAAGGCGCAGCAGCGCGTCAAAACTAAGACACATGTTGATTATATTTGTATAACACAGTGCTCGAGATTGCGCTCCAATATCCGCTGAAAAATACGGTATCTTGAGTTTTGCAATGGCCGGACATGAAAACGCCTGTCACACATCACTCTTTGTCACATATCATCCATGCGCATGCAGGTACCCTTGCCTCGTCCCCTGACTCTCCTCTTGGGCTCCCTCTCTTCTCATCACACCACCGCTCACAGCCTGCCGCACCACCTCCGCAGCCTCACCTCCGGGCTCCTCTCACACAGCCCGCTCAATGCAGCACGTGACCTGTTGGCTGGAGCCGTTTCTAGCGGTTACGAACCCAATGCATCGGTTGGAAACGGTTACGAGCCAGCGACGTTTCCACCGCCATCCTCCCCAGCACCGGCAATGTCGGCCATGTCGGCGGCAACGGGGATGGGAGCAGCGGCAGAGGGAGCGGTGGCGGGGGCGGTGCAGAGTGCAACGGTGGCGGAGATTGCGTTGGTGCTAGTGTCGGTGGCGGGGTTGTTGCAAGGCGTGAGCAACGTGAGGCGTGTGTTCGGCCAAAATACACACATGTCAGCTAAGGTGCGGTCTGGCATGAGTCAGTCCTCAGTCGTTGATTGATGTCCCGACAAAACGTCTTTTGTACCAGGGTGTGGGTGCCAACAAGCCAACGCCACAAGAAAAAGTGGTCAAAGAATGTGTGCATGACGACAGCATGCCAAGGGATGTTGGCTCAATTGTGTACGTAAAATGCATGCGTGCTGCCCTAGTGTCCAATGTGCATGCCAGGCTCTTGAGGGATTGAATAAGACAGCCTTGTTATCTGGCATCTCATCTAGTGCCCAATGAGTTATCTGGCATCTCATCTAGTGCCCAATGAGGACAACGAACTAACTAACCAACCTCAACCGACATGTCAAACTATCATATCCGCAGGACGCTGGGCACAAGCAGGTCGGTCGTTTGTGGGCGTTTGTTCATCTGGTCGGCATGATGGTCACCATGCTCCTGGGCGCAAGCACAGTGGCCATGGCGGGCAGCGCGAGCGGCAACGGCGCCGATAAGGTGGGTGGTTGTTACAGTTGCAGGGTCAAGCGGGTGTTTTGGCTAAGTTTTTCACAGACCGAACACACAACAGCACTGTTAGCCCATGAATGTCGTTCTTGAGATGCTGCCGGGGACAATTCTGCGAACGCCATGTACTGGTGTTGGTGATGACGTGGGGTGGTTGCTTTTCGAATAGGCAGTGGCGTTGGCGGGAAGTGCAGTGGGTTGCAGGAGTTCATATGATGCGACTCAACACGATCGTAATGTGAGAGGGGAAATAACAATGCACCCGTCTGCCAGTTTTGAGGGCATTCGGATACAACTGCTAGGTTCTGTCTGGCTCCACACCCAAACATCTCGAGTTCCCCGGGACACCTCTTAGCCACGCAGCTGTGACACATTGTACAACACAAGCACTGCACACTGGACTTGTGGAACTAGTACTAACCTTGATTCACGTTACCGTACGTTTCTGCCCACGTGATTTCAGGATGGCTTCTTCACGTGGCTTCTGGACCACCCCTGCACCGAGTGCCGCGCAACCTTCAGTCTCTTTGGGCTGACCTACGCACTAGGCGCCAGCCAACTGATCGTCGCCCACATGGCAAAAGAGCCCTGGGTACCTTCAGTCATCGCACTCCTCTTTCCCGTGGTGCTGGTTGCCAGTGGCTTGCTTAGCGGTGCCAGTGAAGCTGGCAATAACTCATGGGAAGCTATTGGGAAGCTGTGGGGCGGAAGTGGCGATGGTGGAGTGCCGCCCCACACCCTGTTGCTGCTGGGTATGCACACGGTGGTGGTGGCTGTGTATCTCAGATATGTTGTGGGCATTACAAAGGAGGTCTGTGCCTTCCTGGGAATCAAGTGCCTCACTATTGCCCCCTCACCGGTCAAGAATGACTAGTGTAAGGTGTTGGTTCAGTTTGCCAAGTGTGACCTGAAGCTTGAGCAGCCGAAAGCTTGGATTGTGGTGCTTGATTGGAGGTGAATTCGCGGTCGGGTGACAGACGGCGACAAAGCACGTCTAGCCGCAACCTCAGGAGGAAGCTGATGAATCTGCAGCACCAAAGTGCTTGGAATTTGCATCAGGATGCTTGGATTGATGGTGATTTTGCGTTTGGTAGACAGAAGGTGTCATGGGGAACCAGGCGACAAAGCACGTTGAGCCCGAGCGGTAGAGAGGACATGGGGAGAACACCACCCCAGGTGGAGTTGGAACCTTGCAAAGAACTGAGCGAGGTCGCCAGCAAGGCGGCCAGAAGCAGTTTCACACCTATTAATCACTAGACACAATCTTCATCACTAGTCACGAGCTTTTAGGCAATTACCATCATTGACTCTTTATACCCAAGAAACCAACCCGAGCATTTGATAGAGACCAGAGCTGACTTCTGGTTTTTCATTATCTTTGACTTGACTTCAGCTGGTGTGATCGACTTTCAACCTAACATGTATTCTTGAGAAAGGACGTGAGGTGGAAGGAGAGTGTATTGACCTGATGGCCCACTGCTCCACCAACTGCACTGCGTGCATGAGTGGTGGTTGTTTGTCTGCGCTCTGAAACCCCAGATGAAGCTGTACATATGTATATCCGACCACGGGCCAGAGGGCCAACCACCGGCTGCATGTGCTTGAACTCCCGTGCCTGTGTTGCTGTTTTCTGCTGCGTGATTAGCCTGATCCCCTGGCCTGCCTTGGCTTCCATTCTCTGGCCTTTGGCGGTAGCCTAGATGACCTCTCTTGTTGTCTGACTGTGCTTCATGAAGGATTCCAACCCGTCGACCTATAAGTAGAGGGGTTACCATGATCCTTCATCCCATTGTTCCTGATGTGATGGCCTTTTTCTGCCGTGCCTCTGACGGCTTCTCTGGTGTAAAAACGTACAGACCACCTAATGCTTGGTTGGTTAAGACGGCTGAACCAAGGTTCAATGTGCCACCATGGTCAACGAGACTGTGTGACTGCTAAGTTTTCTGGCTCATGGTCTGATCCTAGACCAGTCAAAACCCTGTCACGCAGCTGTTGCGCCGTCATAAGTTTGAAATACAGCGCGTAGCATCTTCAGATCAGATCGCAAGGCATGCCAGGCACGGAGCATCTGGTAAATACAGCTACTGCAGGAGCGTTGGTAGGTTTCCTGGGCGAATAGCAGTTCCTATAGCTGCCGCGACACCATTTCATTTACCCCCCACATGCTAAAGCAGCATCTCAGTGCCCAGCAGCAGTCGTTTGCAAGCTACAATCATGTGTGTGCAGCATGTCGCACCCCTTCGTTGGAGGTCTGGCTTGCTATCTTGCTGAGGGTAGGTCAGTGACGTGCCCATCCCATACTGTGTCGTTGGACGGCTGCCCCCAGGGCCTGGTGTACACTGGTATGACCGAATCTAGATCTGGCCTGTCTGTTGTCAAGAATTGCTGCCCTTGCTTGGCTGTACTTCCCAACATGTACACTCGTTATAGAGCAGAGCATTTAACACAAGTCAGCCTGTTTTGACTGCACTGCATGAAGTCAAACCTGAAATTCTATATCGCACGCACTATAGCAGTCACGACAGTTTTGCTGGCAGAACTGAGCCCTCACAGCAAAAGCACAATCCAACCAATCGCTACCAGGTTCTGTGTCCGTGACATTGAACAGTGTCAAATGCATCCAACCAATATGATCAAACAATAGAAGAAGAACGTTGCAAGGTTTGTGGCTGCGCTGCCTAGCTGCCTGGCGCCCCTCCGCTGCTATGCTGCTTGCTGGCTGCCCGGCGGCTGCGCATGTTGCCTCGGTAACACAGCACGTCGCCATGAGCGCACTTGACGCAATCTTGACATGTCAGACGGCAGGTTCCAGTCATGCCTGTCAGGCTGGGATCCGTGTCGCACTGATGCACCTGCGACGACAGCATCACCACCGGCTTGCATTTGCTTCACCCTTACAGACGGTCGCACCTGAACTCATAACCATAACCACACGTCTCTACACATGTTATAATTGCAAACCATAACAATCACTACCAGCTTGCAGGTGCGTCACCCTTGCCCTGGCCATTGCATACAGTAGGCCACGTACACGGCCACACCACCACATCTGAACTCACACCCACAACTACACCTCTCTACACACATGCAACACCCACAACTCACCTCTCTACACACATGCAACACCCACAACTACACCTCTCTACACACATGCAACACCCACAACTACACCTCTCTACACACATGCAACACCCACACTATGCTCGCACCCACGTGGCATGCCTGCATCCCGCACCTTGCTGGCGCAGTCAACGGCTGTGTCGGCACAGCGGGCGGCGGCCTCCAGCGCGTTGAACTGACCCTGTGCCACACAACGGACACGCAAGTAGAGGCAACATCAGCGCTTGCGAAAGGATGAGGTTGAGACAACCCTGTGCGCAGTACAGTCATGAGTGGCCGCGGGTGCCACACACAGTGGAGCAGTGAACTAGTGGGATATGCGACTGGCGTTTGTGAACAACGCTCATTATCATGGCGATGGCCAGTTCCGCCACAGCACGTAAAACAGCCAGACACGCCTGAGTACGCCAACACACACAAATCGCATTGCGCCGCTGACAAGTCTGCGACAAGCTACCATGTATCTCTTGTTGTGGATCCACTTTGTGGCAGTCCACTTGGTGCCCTGCACAGTGCAAGGCAGTGCAATCACATAATCAGGTCGGGCATACTACGCGTACACCAGGCCCACATGGCAAGAGCTGCGCATTCAGGCCCTGCTGGCATTGGCCTGTCTTGAGCTCTTGTGCTTGTCCTAGGTGCGAGCAGGCTGCTGCCAGTTACTGCCAGTTCTTGCACACAGGCCACGCAGTGCTGGCACCCAACATTCAAACCTCAGCAAAGCAGCTGCAAGCCGAGCAGCACAAGACAACGGGCAGGTCAGCAAACAGATCAACACTGAGGTAGCTGGCACTTGAAAAGTCAAGCACAACTCCGCAGGAGGCCGACCACTATTACACGAAACGGCAGGTAAAATCGAGCGATCAGCCAAGTGGCTTCAGTGTGCCTACACACGACTGCTCACAGCACAGAGAAGCAAGAGACCAGACAATGGATTGACCGTGCGTGTGTGTACCTACGTATTGATTACATCACGGGGCCCCACATGCACCGAGCGCGTGTGTAGCAGTGCACAAGCTCAAGTCACCCGCACTGTACTTGTTGTTACCTTGAGTGTCGGGCAGCTGGCATGCAGGGCTTTCCTGTCACCCTTCTGACCCATGATGTCCATGTCAAAGAACAACAGGGCGTCGCCTGCGACGATACATCAAACAGCATCATACGTTGTGTTTGCGCTATAGCCATTATTTTTATATCTCAGCAACAGCAGTGTCAGTGTCACTTGGCAGTGGCTTTTTCCTTGATCGTTTTCCGACATCTAAGCTTGTCACATGAATTATGCATATCAAACAAGGTGAGTTGCTTCCTGTGCTTGTCAGTCACTCTCTGGTGCGAACAGATTCAGATAACCCTTATGATACTGCCTACAGTTGCTGCCAAGCGACCAGGCTAGGAGGCAGCCAGAGCCAAAAGCCAAAGAAAGCAGGCTGTGAACAACGCATGATGAGTAGACAACAGGCAAGCAGAGGCAAGTTAGGTAGACCTGCAGACAGGAACCAACTAGCAGCTAACCAACAGCTAACTAGCAGCCAACTAGCGTCCAGCTTACAACCCAGTCCTGTGGGCAGCGCCGGCATGCACACACGCTGGTACCTCACTTGCCTTTGCGTGGCTTAACTGCAATGCCCATCTTCTGGGCACACACTGACGGGTTGTCGAGCACCTGCACAGGGGGTAGGACGGTATGGCGGTGAACAATCATGTTTGCCACTTTTGCAACAGAAAAAGTTTCGTTGGCAACGGGGTTATTGGGATTGCTGGCACTTCAACGAAATCCCAACGAGATCTAATTGCCGTACGGACATAAATTGCCTAGAATGTGTCGGGCGTTTGAAACTCTTGCAGGCACTGAAGTAAGGTTGGGATTCAGTTCAAAACCCTAATCCCTTGGGTATTTGGTTCGGCCATGCAAGGACCTTGGGTATTTGGTTCGGCCATGCAAGGCACCTCAGTGCGCGGAAATCACCTGAGTCGTCTAGATAATCGGCAACAGAGTATGCGAACAGTTAACAAAAGGAAGCTTCGCCGCCACGGGGAATCGAACCCCGGTCTCCCGCGTGACAGGCGGGGATAATTACCACTATACGATAGCGACCGGTGGGGACTGGTACCGTTTCAGAAACGGCGTGACGGAGCAGTTGGATGTGTGCAGAGGACACGTGCCAAGCAACACAATTTCTATGGCACTTGTTCGACTGCTGCTTGAAACTATCTGTGTGCCTGTTGTGGGCACTGTCAGGCTAGGCTTTCAGTGCCTCAGTGTTCTGATGCTTCCTGAGCTTTTCACGGCCGTGTTCGGCTGGACCCAATCTGTAAGCTCGTCATCATCATGTGTGTCATGGCTCGCGGGGCGCCTCTTCAGATTTCCTGCTTTCCACTGTTGAATGGGCCGTCCTTGCTGGTCGCGTCTAGCTTTTGCGCCTGTTGTGCTGGGGGCTGGTTGTGTTGCTGAGACCTCTGGCTTGGGCCTGCGTGTGGTGTGCTGTCTGTGTCCCCGTCTGCCTGTGACATGTGTGTTTGTGTTTTGGTGCCACCTGTCTGCCTGTCTCTGGCCTCTGGTTGGGTCGATTGCCTTGCCTGTTGCGCTTTGCCTCTGTGTTCATCCTGGGGTCACCTGGTGACCGTAGTTGTGATGTACCTCCTTCACCATGACGCCCCCTCTATCTGCCTATATGTACCGGTGCTTTGGCAACTCTGGCTCATACACACCTGAGCCTGTTCGTCGATGGCATCTGCTAGGGGCAGTGTGGTCTCGCCACCCTCCTCCACCTCTGCAGGGAAAACAAATGAAGAGCAAGATTCATTGAGTGATTAAGTTATCTAAGGTTCTTTCTAAGGTTCTGTCCCCGCCCTCCTCCACTTGTGCATGGAAACACATGGAGAGCCAGAGTTTGACACAGACGTACAGCCACGCACTGGGTGACAGGATGTGCGCAGAGGTGCCTGCAGGGGGGCCCACATGCACCAGACGCAGACGCTAGCAAGCCATGCAAGACGAGGATGGACACCGCCCTGGCCTGTCGGGAGCAACAAAGGTGAAATCCTTGGGGCAACAACAGGCACAGAAGCAGAAAAGCAGGAGAAGAACCAAAAGCGTGAAGCCAGACCATGACTTGCATCTTCAAGTGTCTTCAAATGTCTGCAAGGACTGCAAAACCAATGTCCTGTGCTGCATTGCAAGGGTCACATACCACCTGACTCCACCACTCCACCTTACAACTGCCTTGAGCTCATCAGTCCCTTCAACCAACAAGACCCACCTGACAAATACATGAGAACCGTTGCATAACGGTTTCCATCCATGAGCAACTGCTTGTGATGCACTGGGTCGCTGAACCAGTCCCAGTGGGCGTCGTACTTCTGACCATCAACGTACCGCAGGATCTGCAAACCGACCCGAGTAACCAGGCACCCGACAGTTGCACGTTGTGGTAATTTCCTGTCTGGCATGTTGACTGATGGTTACGTAGTGGTGCCTGGGTCGTGCATGTGATGATTGCCATGTCACTCCTCATTCATATGACCGCCACACCCCTCTCACATAACAACACACCTGTATAGGTTCCCCGTTTTCAGGGGGTATATGTGTCCACTCTCCTATTTTCTGCTCCACTGTGGCTATGATGGAGTCCTCGCCACGTCTGCATTGTAGGCACAGCTACCTGGCGTTAGCTAGAGTTTATGTGTGTTCTTTCCGTTGGGGTTCAACAGGGTCAGCACAGGATAAGGGCTATCTCATGTTAGCTGGGATTAGATCAGGGGTGGCTGCAGGTAGCGAGATTGTTTAAAGGTTATTGCAGAGTCGGAAATCCTCAGGATTGCTCTGACTAGAATGAGCGCGGATGGGCTGCAGCGACTGAGAGTATTAGCTGGAGGTTAGCCCAGACATGGTTTTTCCATCAGGGAAGCCGTCACAGGACATGGGTCGGGATGTGTACTGCCCTGACCTGCCCTGAGCAAGGAATGGACAAACTCGCGCATTTGCAAAAGCCTGCTGGTACTAAATTTGGTAAGGCAGGCATGGAATGCATACATCAGCCTGAGATACTACGCCCTGCCAACGTCATCCAGAGCCTGGCTTTGGTTTAGTTGTCATCGTCTCAGTAACACTTCTCAAGCTCACATGGCTCGGTTTTGAAATAGCTCTTGAATGGCTACTACGGAATACTGGAAGACTGGAGTACTGCTACCTGGTAGTAGCTATGGCTGCTACTGAACACCTCTACTTGGATATGGCTGCTACTTCTCCTCCCACAGGCAATTTGTGCTCCATCGGGTAAGAAGTACAGGGTAAGGAGTGCAAAGCATGGCTGTCAGGGCATCCTGACCGCCTGACGTATTCCCTGAGCTGACGCCCTGTGCTGACACTATTGCCCAGTTCCTACCATAGGAGGGGGACAGAAGGAAGGGAAACGGGTGGAAGTGGGTTTCCTTTCCTTCTGTCCCCCTCCTGTCGCCTTCCTGTGCACATTACCATCTCCACTTCTGTGGGCTCCCCGACTCCTCATGTTTCCTATGCACGTGATTATTTCGGTTTCTGTGCCACAAGCCCTCCGATTCACCAACACTTGACACGGTGCTGTCTACTCTGAATTACACTTGCTCTACTGACTCTGATAACCGCTGCTGAAACCGTCACTTGCAGTGTAAGTGACCTGGAAATGATCTCTTCTGTTGAGTTGCCCCCGTCTGTGCCAATGATTATCTCGTTCCCTGTGCCCTTCCTGTTCTGCCCATGATTATATCTGTTTCTGTGCCCACCAACTCACGCAAACGAGCCACCAAAGGACGTGCGGATGTCGTCTAGCTTGGAACTGCCTGTCGTGGAGTCCACCACCATGGATCGAGTGACCTGCGGTGTGCAACACCAATGCAGTGCGAAACCAAACGCATCAGAAAGGTGGTGAGCTGCATCGCTCACACAGAATAATCACACTTCAACGTACTGACAAACATGATTGACCTACAAAGCAATGTAATGATGGTTGGCACGGCATAAGCACTACCCATTCCATCTTTGCTCTCACAAAACTCCAGAACGGCAACTTGCATCAGTGAGAGTGTGGCCCACACCTCTGACACAGGATATGTGAAGTAACATGAGGAGTAGGTTGAGTGGTTCAACCTAGAAAGCACGTTCACCTGAAAACAACGTGTGTTTGTCTAGTGGCAGGCCCTGATCATTACCCACTCAACCTTGAAACTCTTGATGTCACAACACCTCTCTGCAAGTAAGGCGACCCCGCACCCAACTCCTCTGAGTGTCACCACAACGGCACCCTTTCGTATTTTGCACCCTGCTACCAGTGAGCTTCCTTGGCTTACCGATTGTCAGGCGCGAGATTCTTGGAGAGATATCGTGTCTAGCTGCAGTACCGTGGGTTGAACCATGAAAAGCCATGTAATGATGATGATGACCATGACAACCGCACCGTTCAGTGCAACCAGATGACACCAAGAGCTGTTATGGCACGTGGGCCATCCTCCCCACACTCACTCTTCTGCTGCCCAGCGCCACCAGGTGGTCACACTCTTCAGATGTGAGAAAGTTGTGATACACGAAGGCACGCGGACGCCATGCTATTGTCTCGATCCTGCGTCATGCATTGTTGCAATGTATTCCATCAATTGACAGTGTGTTGCATTTGAACATGGTCGCTCTAACGAAATCGCTGATCATTACTCGTGCATGCCGCTGCTATGACTTGGTCTGATAGTGTAACAGCGCCCAGCCGCACTGTGGTGCATTACCTGCATGGTGCTCATCAGCGTCTTCTCCTAGCATTGCCATCATTCAACCAAATGAATCAGAACACACGCTGAAATGGTAACTGTGCAGACTGGCAGTTTACTACAGGAGCTTCCTGAGAGCGCCTTCACTGCCACCAGCTGATAGCCATGCACTGTCACGTGCTGTTCCCAGGCCATGTGACGCTCACCATGGTTCGGATAAGCTCCTATTTCGTGCCTGCAGGATGCAGACACAAAGCAAGCGGGCTTGTGTGCGCTGGCAGCTCATAACCCTTGCACCTCGCACGTGGTGTACAATTGTGCGTGCGTGCGCGTGTGTTTGTGTGTGTGTGTGTGTGTTCGTCTCGGGTGAGGGAGGGGAGGGCAGGGAGGGGGGGGCACCAGTGCGCACGCTGGCGGTTTACAGCTGACGTCAATAGCACTACATGTCAATCCTGGTACTACTTGCGTGCTGGGATGTCAGTAGCTGATCACCAGCCCCCCCGTTGGGATTCGTGCCTCGGCAAACTCAATGGCTAGGAGTGGAACGGAGTGTCTGCTCAGGGACACTGAAGGATGGTGGACTCAGCTACTGCAGTGGCCAGCATGTGTCCATGAACGAACCCATTCCGGTTGCCCTGGGCTAAATCCATGCAGTTCCACATTCTGAAGGTATGCCTATGCCTGTGCCCTGCTTGTCCTGACACGTTTGTAGCCTTGGGACTCATGCGCCCCACGCTGTGGGGAAGCAGGGCCAGGGCATGATGCTGGAGGGATTCTGTGGCTATGTACGTCTGCGCCCACCTGTCCGTAGGTGTCTCCTTTCCACCCAATCAGTCGTTCATCGTCAGTGGCTGCAGTTGAGCAAGCCAGCACACACTGTCAGGACCTGCAAGCTGTGGCCTAAGAGCCTGGCCCCTGGTAGTCCAGTAAGCCATCGGCGCACGCCATACACTATACGAGAGATCACCCAGCTGCGTTGAGCACAGAGCGTTTGCAGCAACATCTAGAAGCATGACGAATTGGCAAGCACACATGTGTGTGACACACAGCCAGACCTCACCTGCACAAGCTGACAGGCATGCCACCAGCACGACCAGGCCAATGAGAAGAAGCTGCCCGCACATGCCACTGGCCATGCGGCACACCCGGAAAGGCTCCACCAGACCTGTCACGCTTGAAAGATGCACCGCCAGGTGGCGTTAGAAGTTAGCTAGCAGGCAACGTTGAGTTTTGATTGCTTCCAGTTGACAAAGGTGTTTGATGTTTCACGGTACGGACTGACCAAGTGACTGACCGGCCTTTTCGCAGCGCCCGGAGCGGTTACCGGGCCTGCACGTGCTGCCAAGCCTGCGTCAAGCTTGCTGTTCCCTTGCAATCCAGGATCGTGAAAGGACTTCCGAAAGCTCGAGTTGCGAGCATCAAAGGGATCAAAAGCACGAGCAAATAGATCAGGATGCTATATCGTATTCGGATCACCAGCTTCTTGGCGGGTTTTGGTGTCTGCTCGGCATTTGCTTTGTATCAGTTGAGACAAGATGTTCTCAAGAGCCACTCCACTGTTCTCTCTCAGGTGCGGATCAGTTGAGGAGTGAGGATAGGCTCATGCAGTCATGAGCAGCGCTGGTGGCCTGACTCATTCACAGCAGAGATTGGGTTCAAGCACTCTCCAGCCTGCATGCATGCAATCTGTCTTGGAAGTGGTCTTCAGGTACAGAGTCAGGCTAGGCACACTTCTGCATGCTGATCAGGCCACCAGCTCAGCTGTTCGTGGGCAATTCAGCGCACGTTACAAATGGGTGATGTGGACACGGCAGTGATGTATGCTGGTCTATGAGGCATTATGGCATGCAACAGTCGCAGGCCAGCGATCAGAAAAGGCTGGATTGCCTACGTTAGGAATGGTCAACACATGCTTACTGTTGCCCACCTGACAAGTGCACGGGTATGCTTTTCCACACAGGCCAAGGACTACACCATCAGGCTGGAGAGCCGGATAGCTGAACTGGAGTCATCTCTCAAAGAGCTGCGCAGCCAGCAGCCACTACCACAGCCGCAGGCTTGATAATTCAGCCATGGCTGTTCATAAATCACTCAGGCAGTTGTGGCGTGCACGAACAGGCTCATGGTGAGCTTGTGCAAGTGTCTAGGCCAGCCATAATGGCATGCAGAGCTCAGGCCAGCCATAATGGCATGCAGAGCTCAGGCCAGCCATAATGGCAAAGAGAATGACGAAGATTTGTTTTCTTAAAGCTTTCACTGCGGCCATAATGGTCTGTATTAACAGATTGACTGCTGCCATTGAGCTAGGCTCATGTTGTCTGGACTGCACACTATTCTCGACAAGGCCAGGATCCAGACAACCTGCCGATGTCTGAATGTGTTGTCATTCAGCTTCTGCTGCTTTGCTTGTCAGTGCCATAGTCGCACAATGGCTGACGTGCTGGCAGAGATAGCTGGGCTTTGGTGCTGTGTTGACAATCAGAACAGACACATCATGAATCAAGGTGCATGGGCGAGGTGCTGTTGCTGCTTTTTAACCTAGTTGTCTCTGCTTTAAAAAGCACGCGCAATCGACAATGCTGACATGCGACACGATCATGCATATATGGTTTAATTGACGTATGACCATGTTGACTTCTTGCCACGCAGCCACCTGGATAAAAACAATGTTAATTGTGTGAGTGGTTTGACACGCCATCATACACTGTCAAATCAACCACATGAGCCCGCCAAACATGCCCAGAACGGGCAAACATTTTTTTTGCGCTGTGACATCGAGGTACGCGGACAGGATAGCACCTCGAGGGGTTGGCCACCAACATTACTATCCTGGTGTGTCGCAATCCCCTTCACATGTAGGTTGGACGGGTTGGAATCCCTCCCCTCTTGTGAATGAACATGTCACACATGTCAAACATGGTTGCGGTGTGATGTCGGCGCGTAGGGAACTGAGGCCCAGGCTGCCCGTGCCTAGGACTACCAAGCAGCGCAAATCACTGAAGCTCAACCTGGACACAGGAAAATTATGCCATGTGATGGTTGCGTCTTGTCAGGCGGCCACGTATTTAGTGTAGGAGCAGCTGTAAGCGTGATACTTAGCACAAGTCTGCCTCCCAACAGGACCCAAGGTAGACCAACACACTATCCAACCTTCTCAGTGGTTTACAATGCTGCTCTATCTGAGCCACCATATACCACTATTATGTGTATCATGTGCAGTGCATTGATCACAGCACTGATGAATAGTAACGGGATCAAAGCGTCACGTTCAGGGTGTCTTTCAGAACGTAAAGCTCAACAGCAGCTGCGCCCCAGAAGACAGACATGAAGCGCAGAGATACCTCTCAGCACGATTTTGTGCGTGCCGTGCTACAAGAGAGCCAAGTTGTGCCTGACAGGTTAACCATGCCCGGTTGCAAGCGCTGCCGCAGGCTGTACATGTACTGCGATTAGCTGTGATTCAAAACTCATGAATAAAAATCAGAAGCATCTGAGCCCCATCATCATGATAATGTCACCTGCGAGCCTGCCCGCCATAATGGTCCTGCTCATGCGTGTTGAGTTTCTAAACAAGTTGAGCCAATCCCAAGGATGCCCCTTCTCAACACACGAGCCCATGGCTATATAACGCCCTCTGGGACTGGCATGCGCCAGCTGGGACAGGCGAGCATGGTGGTCACTGTCACACCCTTCCAACATAACACACAGAGAACAAGGTAAGCCTCCAGATGTCTTCGTCACCTTATTCCTCAACCTTGCCGATCAACCACGTTTCCACCATTACGAACACTGCATCCGGGTGCTGCGGCCCATGGAAGCCCTCCGTGGCTTCTCCGCCCACATTCTGCAGGATGCTGTCTCCACCAGGATGCTCATCTACGTACTCCGTCACATCGTAAACTTTGAGCTGCTTGTCAGCCTTGTCTCGAACAATGATCCATGCGTCATCCGGCTTGTTGTGCTGGGCGACCTCCTCACGGGTATACACTTTGAACTCAGGCTTAGGCTTGCTCCGTTTCTCCTTCTGGGGGTTCAGCTGCGATACGTGCTGCGCATACTGCCGGCTTTGCCTGCGAATGAGAAAGAGAATGCTGAGTGCAGCGACAGCGAGTACCACGACCAATGGCAGCAGCTCCATTATCACAATGCGGGTTCTTTCTCCTCTGACCTGCGCCATTGGCCGCACTGAAAACTGAGCTGTCAAATGAGGGTTACGGGCCGTTTCAGCTGACTTGCCGTGGTCAGATGTTATTTGCCACTCCCAATTTTTGTCTTTGTGCCGCTAATACATTTGCGTCGTTTCCATCTCCCCGGTCAGTCGGCCACATTTGACCTTGGATTTCAACCACGTCAATCCTTGCTTCCTGCACCACAAGTACCTAAGAACTAGCTAGGACAGCTTCAACCCTTCCATTGTGCCAATATGGCAGTGATTCAGCCAGCTAAGAGCCTCATCGGCCCGCCCGCACCTGCCGCATTTGCATGGCTGGCTCGAGCTACTATGATAGCCCTCATCGCTGTAATCGGTCACTGGGTACAGGCAAGTAGCAACTGGCTGCGACCTGGAGCATATGCAAGGAGCATGCACGTAAAGGACGCGCAAGTTGACTCCCATACGATGACATCCCAGCTCCCCCAGAAAAGATGCACTCCAACCTGGTATGCAGCCCTGCTCATGCACAACTTCTCAGCCACCATTGCGTGGCCATGCTGCAAGAGTCCCAAACGCATGCCTGACATGCACAGCAACATTGCACTTAACCCTTGCATGTGTGCGAGACTGAAATAGCCTGAATCAAGTGCTGTGGCCGTGCCATGCCTTTGCGCAGGTCTACCTAGGCGGCGTGTCAATGCAACCGTCATCAACCGACGCCTCAGGCGCCAATGACACGAAGAAGCTGTTTAACTGGCACCCTGTGCTCATGACCCTTGCCTTTGGCGTGTTTATGGCGGAGGCTGTGCTCACCTATGCCTCCCCTATCGTCCCAGGGCTGGCCAGGTACGGGGGCGTTTGAATGTGCGGCAAATGTTTGAAATGGCACTTATGATCAAACTTGCTTATTGGGCTGGTGTCCCAGAGGTTGTGCCTGCTACAGTGGCACCATGTGGTCTTGTGGCCACTATGACCATATTCATGCGTTTAGGTTTTGCAGGATGGCATGTGTTACGTATGTGTGCAGCGACGGGACGGGATGGGCACACGAGAAAGTGCTGGAACACACACCTTGGTGCAGACACGCACGCACACCACACGCATGCACGCCACACACACACGCCACACGCACGCGCACACACACACACACACACACACACACACATCACAAACACTCCACTCTTGCCGCAGGCCCAGCCGCAAGAAGCTGCACGCTTCCCTACACGCCGCCGCCGCGCTGTGCGCCATCCTGGGCGTGACTGCCGCCTTCAAGAGCCACTCCCTCAAGCTGCCCGTGCCCACACCGGACCTCTACTCGCCGCACTCGTGGCTGGGGCTGACTGTGATCGTACTGCTGACTGTGCAGGCACGTGGGAGAGGGGCATGGGCACGTGGGAGTGGGGCATGGGCACGTGGGAGTGGGGCATGGGCACGTGGGAGTGGGGCATGGGCACGTGGGAGTGGGGCATGGGCACGTGGGAGTGGGGCATGGGCACGTGGGAGTGGGGCATGGGCACGTGGGAGTGGGGCATGGGCACGTGGGAGTGAGGCAGTGGTCCCACAACCAGCACACGTCATCATGACCTTATGGCGCCTTGCCCTACTAATATCTGTTGACATGCGCTAGACTTTTCTAGAAGTTTCGGTCAGAACATTCTTGACGCTTTCTAGAGCTTGCTAGATTGTGTGATACAAGTGTGGGACCTTTTCTCACGAGTGAAAATAGTTGTTGCCTGAATACACATACCTGAATGCCTGAATACACATACGAGAGCCTAAGCTACTGCAACAGTTGCTTGTCCACATCACTTGGTTGCATGCCTTGCCCTACGTGCATCGCGTCAGCATCACTCGTTGCTGCATTCTCCCATCCTGCTGCCCGCAGTTTGTTGTTGGTTTTGGCGGTTACCTGTGGCCTCAGCTGTCCCTGCCCTCGCGGCTGGCGCTAGGCCCACTGCACAGATTTGGCGGCAGACTGGTGTGGGTGGCTGGACTGGCAGCCATGGCGGTGAGAGATGCGTTGAGGATGCGGTTAGGCTAGGGTTGGGGTGACAGCTGGTCTTCTTGCTCAAGGTAAACTCTGCGACGGCTGAATCAACCAGCAGATTGATAGGGCAGATAGGGCAGTTAGGGCAAACCAGCAGATTGATAGGGCAGTTAGGGCAGATAGGGCAGATAGGGCAATCAACCAGCAGATTGATAGGGCAGGTGAAGAGAAATGATTTTTGCAACGTGCAATTGTGCCTGCACTGGTCTGGCCATGTGGCCTGTTGGCGGTTGCTCTGCCTGCCATCACACCACGTGACTTTGACGCAGTCATGTGCTCTGCCTGCCATCACACCACGTGACTCTGACGCTGGCACGTGCTCTGGATGCCATCAGTTGACGATGTCACGTGCTCCGCAGACCGGTATGCAAGAGAAGGTCACCTTCACCCAGCTGGGCATGCAGTTGAGCGGAGACCAGCTGTTCAGCCCGGTCATCCGGCTGCCGGCGGTGGCGCAGCTGCTGCTGGTGCTGCTGGCTGCCTTGGTGCTGTTCCATCAGGTATGCAGGCTAAGGTTAGGCTAGGGTTAGGCTGTGGCACAGGGTTTCCATGTAGTAGTCGGGCTTGACTAGGGTTATGGTGGTTCACTTGTGCTGCCCCTTCTGATCTTCACCTTTTACCTTCACCCTGCTCAAGGTTGGTCAGGACGGGCCTTGGCCGGTCATCCTCGTCTCTTGCATGGCATTCTATCGTTCAGTCTGTGCCTGATGCATGTCGGCCCTCTTGCTGTCATCTGATTACACAGACACGTGCACTTGTACAGACGTGTGTGAGTGTGTGTGCTTATGCTGCAGGTATCTCCTGCCCAGGCGATAGACGAGGACAAGGAAGCACGCCAGCGTCTGTTGTCGCGGCCCTCTGAAGAAGCTTACGTGGACGCATAGGCAGTGTGCACAGAGCAGAACAAGTTTCTGATGAAACCGTATATACCTCTGTGGACAACGCGCTCACATGCCAGTCCGCCTTGCTGCTTTCTGCGTCTTTTGCGATGACTGACCTGCTTTGCCTCGTGTTCATGGGCCTTTGACTGTAGATTGAGTTTATTTCTCTTGTCAACCATTCTTCACCTTGCCGTTCCTGCTGTGTTTGCCTTGTTTTGTTTCATCATGCTTAGGGTCGGTCAAGCAGTGCCCATCCCGTTCTGCGTTCTGTGGCTATTGATGTAAACAATTTGGTATAGCAGCAGGTGCTGCTAATTGCATTGCTGTGTTGAATGTGACATGTAATGATATGACCAGCAGTCTACGAAATCAGGGCCACTAACACAGCTTTGAAAACCGACAGCTCAGAAATTGCAGCAGGGCTGGTACAGATGGCATTTGAAATGAATGGCCCTTGTTCTCACACCTTCTGCTGCCAGAGTCCACTTGTAGCCCGCATCATTCCTCCCTTCCACAGGATGACGCAGGCAATGACAGGAACTGATTCTCAACTTCAAGCAGTGTTCTGAAATGGTGGACAAAGTTGGGATGAACAAATCTGGACATGCCGTCACCAAGCCACTACTGGTAAACGAGGCGCAGACTTGACTAAAAATCAGGTGGTACTCCCAGAAATTGTCCCAGAACTGGGCAAACATCTTTTTTTCTAATACTATGATATCCATAGCCAATGATAGCCATGCCACGTGATGCACAGTACGAGTCGTTACAGGTGCAATATTTCGTCAATGCGTCATCATCACACACTTTGCCTTCGTGCTTCATTTGGCAGACCTTCATCGCGTGCCAGCCAGCCACGTGCTGTCTGAATACATGCACTGCAGCTACAAAACACAATGAACAATTCCCACTGCCAGACGGTCGGCCACAACAACGACTTGTCCTTTCCTGCAGAGACTCCTGCCCTTTATGGCCACCACAGTCTTGTGCGAAAACCCCTACTAGGCGTAGCTGTGAGTATCCCAGTGGCAATCTTTCCCTGGGAGGTAAAAGTGCTTAAACTGCACGTCAAAGCTGACCACCCTTGGCATACTTTCTTCTTCTTTCAACGCCACATGCATGCATGCGTGCTTGGGGTCAAGGGCCCTTGCAACTCAAGGCGCTTCAGCGGCAGTGCTGATTTTATTGCAACATCAAATATCCTCACATGCAGTAGAAGCAGCTAAAAACCGATTGCCCCTGGGCAAGCTTCCAAAAGAAAGCTTTTATTTTGCTGCCCAGGCCCGTCCTGCCTGCGGGTACTGCTAAGGACCACAATGATTTGGCTGCTTCGCTGTAAGCAACCAACATGCCTCACAGGGCTCTTGTCGCACAGAAGTCGACACTGCATGTGACGCACTCCGGATGCAAATCATGTCCTGGGCAGTCCCGCCTGCATCCAACAGGCCTGTACCTGTAGTGGCCTATACTAGCGCCCTAACTGGTTGTGACGCAATTGTAAATGTGCGCATCTCTGGTGAGCTAAGTGAGCTTGCGCATGTAAGCTCCACAAATGATACGAAGTTGCGCCTGTCAATGCTTGCTCGCCTCAGCAAATGAGTCTGTCAGAAACCCGAGCCCAGAAAAGTTGTGTCAGATTATACACTGAATCTGAAGCAATAACCACACATTTTGGCTGAAGCTAAAACGAAGTAGGGGATATGTCAGATGTAAGGAAAGGAAGACAAAGCCTGGTGAATACTCGTGGCGGCTTAGTAGTATAGGAAGAACATTTGTCTGTAACGGTGCAGTAGACTAAATTAGAAATAATATTGCTGTACTGGAGCCGGCCCTAGGCTGCACAGTCTTTTCTTAGTAGTAGCCTTATCTGCATCAAGTGCTCCTGGTCATGCAACCCTTGTGTGGGCGGCCCATATTGCCAGATTAGGCAAAGCAGACCGCTAGGCAACCAAGCAAATCCGGTTGCCATGCACCCCACCAGTCTCGACAAACACAAGCAATCCCCATGGCTGAACAAGGCAGCCGGCATGCAACCATGTATGCATGCATACCAGTATCTAGTGCATCCCATTTAAGTCAGCTTATGGGTGTGAGATAGTGAGGACAAGGCAACCGCTTTAACTACGATGGCGGTACAAGCAGAAATGGGAAAGGAAGAGCAAGCTTAATCAAGATGTGCACCGGAAAAACCCAGGCATTTGCTTGCTTGATCCGGGATGACAGCTTTCTGAAACGGCAAGAAACGGAATCCATGTGCCACCCCAGCCCTACAAGTAACCTTTCCCCCCTCTGACATGTAACCAACATAGCAGACATGGGCTGACATGACTCGCACCATGGTATGGGTGTCTGGGCAAGGGAGCCTCACTTGCAACACCTCTTTGGCAGTGTTGGCCGTTAGGAAACCACGTGCCACCATCACCCCTGGACACATGTCAGCATAACTGACTCTCTTACCGACACGACACCATGGTACAGAGACCTTGGCTGTCAACGTGGGTCACAGTGCCTGAGCCAAAGTGATGCATAGCAGCAGCTGGCATTTCCTGATGCAGGAAACATGCATGTGCTCACAGAAGGGACTGGGCGCATGAACAGGCGCCGAGTAGAAAGCCAAGCCAAGGGCCACAGATGGCTTTGAAAACCCCAAAACACCATAAAGCCCAAGCCCAGCCTCCATTTCAGCTACCAAATCTTATCTACAATGTACTGTTAAAGAAGTCCAAGATTCGATAGCTTGTATCACGGAGTCGTTACGTCTACACGTCAAGTGTCAGGAGACACGACGATACAGTAAGACAAACTAAAAAAAGTCAAACCCCATCCTGACAAATATAGCAGCGAGCAGTGTGCGAACGCTGAGGCCGATTTTCCTTCGTTTTCCATGTGGACCTAAACAACAGCCAGGCTCCCCCAGACAAAAGCATCAAAATCATGACTTCTCCATGGGCCTCTTCGCCTGTCTTAGCTTACCGAAATCACCTCCGCTTGCAGTTAAGATGGCAGTTGCCAGAAACCGACACTTGTCAGAGACTGACGCACACACACCTTCCTTGTGTTGCAACCTTATTGCACTCTTTTTGAATCTTACTACTCTGGCACTTGAGCAGGCAAAGTGCTTGACGCCCTCCCCCTCCACACTGAAACAACATCATTGCTGCCACATCAACCTCAGCCTTGTATTTATGTGGTGGCAAATTGCCTGTGTCCAAAGACTCCAAAACACCTCTGCTTCTGGCCGGAAGGGACACCCTCAATCAAGACTGCACAGCAGGCGGATTGAGAGAAGCAGAAACGTCCTACCCGCCTGAGCTGTTGCAAGCAACAGTGCAGGCAAAACATGTAATATCACCAGGATCGTCTGCCCTGTGAGGTGGTCATGATCGTCTGGCAGCCATAAACCCGAGCCTCAGCAATGCTGTGCCTTCACAGTATTCTAAACTGTCAGGAGTCCTGCTGCCTTGCCTCCCAGGACCTTGGCCAACGAAGGATGAAGGTGCAAATCCGCACACTTGTGAAGCTGTATCTTCTACTTGGGCTGGTCTGGCCACACCATTGATAGGCTGGCTTCACTTTGCTCTTTCATCTGATGGGCAATCCTACAGGCTTCCCGTCCCACACTAGCAAAGAAAACATGCAATGGAAGTAGAAAACAGTCAACAAATACCTGAGCACTTTCTCCTGTCAGTACCTCCTTTTAGTGATGGTCAAACCAAAGGGCAGAATTAGATAAGCCTGAATCAAAAGCCTGTACGCGCGGGTCTTTCTGCAACAGTCAAAAACGCGGCTCCCTGGCCACATGATTGTGTGATGCCAGTAGGGTCATACCTTGTCCGCAGGACAAGTGTTGCAACCCTCTCAACTTGCATAGACCTACTCTACTTGGAGCAACGTAGCGCTGACTTCATTGTGTGTGCTTCTTTTGAAAACAACCAGCCCCAACCATGGCCCACCAACCAACCCATGTGATCACATCCAAGCGCAATTGCCTTCCCTTTTGGATCCAACCACGTGCCCAGGAAAAAGAAACCGTTCCTGGTCACGTGCTCCACGTGAGCAAGCCCTACAGCAGCTTCCATACCGCTCATCTCCCGGCCCATTGCAACCGCAGTAACCGCCTGCCACGTGCTTCTGCTGGCCCTTTCTCTTATTGACTCATACTCTCCTCTGCACTGAGCGTGAGCTGCTTAGGTAAAGGCGAAACTAACAATGCAGAGCTAGTGGAGGGCTGTACTGCGTATCGCCAACTCATCTGCCGAGTCCACTGTGCGAGACTCCAACCCGCTCTGCATGCCTAGTTTGCTTGTGATGTGCACGGCTTCGCTGGTCGGTTCACCTGGGGTGGTATGGGCAACGAGCGACGTCACACAATGGACCGACGGTGGAGACGATTCGTCCCGCGACTGGTTTGCTGGTCGTGCAGGCGCGGGAGCGGGAATGGTTTCCGGCAAGGGCGAGAGGGTGATGGCAGGCAGGGACGTGTGCGGGAACGCAGGCAGGCCGGCCGGCTGCGCTGACTGCGGTTTCACCAACGTGTCGAAACCGTCTAGAAACGCCAGGTGCATGGTTGTGAGGTGGGCAATGACTGCGGGGAAGTCGGGGCGAGCCCGGTGGTCCAGGGAGAGGCAGCGCTGGGTGAGGCGGGCGTAGGGGATAGGCACGGCGGGAGGGAGCGTGGGGAACATGGCATTGGCCTGGTAGCCCTGTCACGCAAGGCGCAGGAACAACACAAGCCTCATTTAGTCTGGGTCCCACGTGGGGCAAAACAGGCTGACATGGAAAATCTTACGGTGCCAGGGGTACCTTGGTCTCCACAGCCTAAGGCACCTCACCAACCAAGTGTCGGATTTGCTGCTGACAAGTGCGACCAATGGCATTCTGAACTGAAGCAATCAATCCGTTTGAACGCACTGCCAAGTCGGTCAACCACAAGGGGTCTGAGCCTTGCGCCCTCAAAAGGTTGCGCCCCGAACCGTCCTCACCTCCTTTGTCCGCACCCACGGTGGCGTGGCTAGGAACATCTCCCTGCATGGCGAAAACAGAACAGATCGAGGCACGTGGCTTGAAAGGGTTGACGCTTTGTTGCTGGGCAACCTGTCAACGTCACCGCCCATGTTCATTGCGAAGCCAGTACCACTGTGCACTGGTTGCCACACCCTCACTCATGCTGTTTTGAGAACATGCATGTGCTGCCGACAGAGAGCTCTTTGTTGTATTATCATGACTATTATATTATTATTGGTGCATGCCTCTCACCACATGAGCACTCCAAAGCTGTAGACGTCGGATGCCTTGCTGATCTGACCTCGGTTGATGACCTGCACAGCAAATACCACAAGAACAAACTCCATAAACAAGGCGACACGGCAGCAGCGCTGCTGACACAATGCCAACCAATTCATGGCTCTGCACCTGTCTTGCCTGTTGCCCTGAACGCCATGTGAAGACCAACAACATAACCCACACAACACTCATGCCATACCTCGGGTGCGGCATAGAAGGGCGTCCCATTCGTGATGTTGGATATGTGGGAGGCTGTGGGGTCCAGGCGAGTGGAGAGGCCAAAGTCTGTGATCTTGGAAACAACGCCAATGGCCGCTCCAGTCTCGTTTTTAAGCAGAACGTTTTCGGGCTGCAGAGAGGCGTGCAGGGGTCCAGCCATCAGATCGATGTTGTCCTTTCAAGAAACTTGTGCAGAAAGGCATGCGCTTCTTTAGTGGCTGTTGTTTGATTGTCTGCTTGCTGGCTTGTCGTTCATGCGCAATGACTTGCAGGTCGATTGATGCACACAACACTCGAAACGGTTGAGAAACGGTCAAGAAACGTACCTTGAGGTCCCCATGAAGGACGTTCTTGCTATGCAGGTACTGCATGCCCGTGGAGATATCCAACAAGGTGGTCAGGAGCAGGTCCTGTGGGGCAGCAGCAAGCATGTCAGAGCAGCAGCCAGCACATGCTGACATGGCTGTGAGCACACATGCAGCGGCTGGAAAGCATCACATGTACTGAGGCGCACCTGTGTCATGCGCATTGCTCGTCAGAGTAACACAGTAACAATCTTGATACCCAACACTTGCTGATATACTCGTACGTGAGTTCTACGTTGTGTACCTGTACTATGTGCGTGAGCTGTCACACACGCACTGAGTATCAGCCAATGCACCCGTGCATGAGAACAGCTCTGAAATCCCCTGCATGGCTTATTCCGTACTCACCATGTCCGGCCAGCCGTTCACATGCATGAGCCTGGACGTCAGCACCGAGTAGAGCGATGCATGGCAGTACTCCTGCGGGGCAGCAACGTGATCACATGCACCACGTGATCACATGCAACCAGGCCCTTGTGTGTGTGTGTGTGTGTGTGTGTGGCGATGCGTGACACTCATAACATGCAAAGCTGAAAACACAGCTGCACACACTGGAGTGAGCAAAGCCTCCGAAGTCACTCGAGCCCACAGCTGCAAACTTCTGCCTGAGCTTCCCCTCTGACATGTGTCATCGCGCAGTGCACCTGTACGCGGGAGCCCGTTTCTTAGTAACGGACGAAACCCCCAGAAACCGCACCTGCACTAGGAACAGTTTCCAGTCCGCGGGCGGCGCGGCGCCGTGGCCCCGTGTCATGTCCTCCACCTGCAGCCCGCCAACACCCACCATGCCGTTGGTGCCGGCCGAATGACCCATGGGCCTGCAGCACAACAGCACGTGACATGACATTAGCACGCGACATCACATCAGCACGTGACATGACGTGACATCACATCACATCAGTAGGGTACGGCGTCTACAATACCAAGGGCCCATATCGGAATCTAATAGAATTTATTGAAGTCGTCCGTTAGAGAAATCCGAGCCTGAAATGGTCCTACATGGCCCAAAGTAGAATCTATTGATAGTACCCAATAGAGCATTTCTATTAGAGTGTGCCACACCCTACAGATCAGCATGTGGGTGATTGGCAGGGACCACACATGTATGTGGGAAGCTGGAGTGGGCGGGCCAACAGCGCTGGCCCCCAACATCCAACACTAATCCAGACAACAAACTCCAACAACACCATGGTCGAAGATCAGATAGCTGACAGCACTAAGTTGTGTGCCATCCCTTGGCTTTTTGCATGCTGCAATCGTGCAGCTTGCGGTGCTGCAGAACTGCCGTTCAGACCCCTTCAAGCAGAACATCTAGCCTGTGCAGGACTGTACGGAAAAATGATCTGTGACCCACAAACCTGCGCTCGCTTGCACAAGTGGCAAAGAGGTAGATTTCGACCAAACCCCCTTGAGCAAAGCAGTGCCTTGTCACTGGCATGACACCCCAACGGCAAACAGCAGCACACCTGACACCAACAGAACCAGTTATTGCTGTTGCTGTTGTTTACATGGCCTTCAGCTCGGGAATGACTGCTTAGCAGGGGCAAGGGGAAAAGGAAAACAAGTGATCTACTGGTCACTAAGCAACAACCGCAAAGTCAACTTGAACGATTCCCTAGAACCAGTGATTGGCTGGCCAGGCACTTGTACCATGATACACACACACAAGCTGTCATTAGCCGTGGCACAGTCATTGGCTGGCCGACCCAACTAGTAGGGCTTCCCCACCCACATGATGTCGTAGTGGTACGTGGCCACGACGTTGGGGTGCATCACCGAACTGCACACCGCGGCCTCCATGATCGCCCGCTGCTGCGCGCCCAGGCCGCCCGCTTCGCTGAATAGGACCGTCTTGATGGCCACCTCCAGGCCGCGCCAACGACCTGTGTGTGATCCATCATCAACATTTGCAGATGTGGGCAAGTTGCATGGTAGCATGATTATGCTTGTGCGTAGCAATCTGACTTTTCGCGACGTCAAGGCCGTGCCAACGACCTGTAGGGGTCACAGGGAGATGACTGGGTTTCGTGCAAGTCTTAAGGGTGTATGCTGCCTTGCTTGCTCACCAGTGGGACGGCAGCGGCCCAACAACTTTCCTGACGCTCATTCGGATGATGCAGCTCATGAATGCCGGTAGACTGACCCCGCTAGACATGTCTGTCTGTTTGCTATGCGCTGTGATTTCTTAATTGCCTCCATCTGACAGCGTGGAAAAGCGCTCCCGATGTAAATCGACACACGCCCTCACCCACCTCTGTACACAGCGCCGAAGCCGCCCTGTCCAATGCTTTCAAACAGCTGCAGCTTGTCCCCATCTGTCTTCATTTCCTGTGCCAGCGCCGCTACCTGAGGCGCGACAAACAGATTTGTGTCGTTGCAGTTTGTTCACACAGCATGTCGTTGCAGTGTGTTTGTGAATCATCTCAATGCTACCACTGAAGATGTGTGCTACGGTCAACAAATGCATTTTGTTCCAGACAGACAAATGCCGTTCTTGCATATCATGCCGTTGCGGTGTGTTTGTACACATCATCTCAAGAGCGTAGCGCCCAAGGCTGCTATAGGACAGCTGCATGGCAGCTAAGGAGCAGTTCGTCACACCGTGCACTGGAGCACGCTGCTGTGATGATGGTGGCACTGACAGGACCATGGAGTGTGCCCTGGTGATGCCGGTAAAGACGATGGCGGCGGCGAATGGCCTACCTGCTTCTTGGGGTCCCATCGTGTAGAGGCATTGCTATCCGAGCCGTTGCTGCCCGGTTGCTGCTGCAGATTGGCAGAGTTGTGCACCGGCATGGGCACACCCCTGATGATAGCCCCAGACGCGCCGTTCTGCTGTTGGCTGCGTGTCATGGTTCGGCTGACGAGCCGCAGTGCATGTGACCCGTGAGGCGGAAACCGCACCCCTGCCGCCTGGCTTCCGGGACGGGGAAGCGGGCCAGATCCGCTCGCCGCGGTGCTAGTTTCCCCGCCTACGCTGCTGCTAGTTGGACCGCTCGTGTTACCCGCTTTCATTGCGTCCGCCATCGCTCCAAGGATAGCCGAGGCCTGCGATTTGTGGTTTGATCCCATCCCCGCTGGGCTGCTGGCGGTTGTTGCCGTCCCGCCAGTTGCCGTCCCGTCCCCGCCTCGCAGTGCCCCGCCGGACCCACGATTCCGTACCAGCGCAGCTTGAGCAGCCACGTACTCATTCAAACTGGCGGGCTCCGAGATGTGGCTGATTTCAGGGACCTGCATGGTGGCTTGAGGCTCGGACAGCCGATCATAGGATGCGATGTTGACGGGAGTTATGGTGCGGTTGTTGGCACCAGGTGCGGCCGGAACGATAGGGGCGCGCACAGTCAGGCCGGTTGGCGTTCGCCGGCCGAAACCGGCGTTTACAGCCGTTTCTGCGTGGAGTGGGCTGCCGTTGGTCTCACATGACCTGGTGCCCGCTGCAGGGGGATCGCAAACCACTCCCACGTGATAGGGTAACGGCTCTGACTGAGGGGCACCGGATATGCTGCTGTGGTGACTGTTAGGCCATGGGCTGCTAGTAGCAGTTCCAGCCCTGCAACAACAAAGAAAGCATGCCAACCGGGCAAGTTGCAAGCCAGTTGACTGATACGCAACACTAGGACTTACTGACTTGCTGTACTTGCAATCAACGTCATGCTCTGCTGTGCTGATGATGGCGATGATAACCACAATAATGATGATGATGAAAGCCAAACAAACAGGAGGGTGTGTTTGCCTCTGCACTGCAGGCGCAATAGCAAATTCTGCTGATGATTTTAACGATGATGCACGCTACTTTGACACAGTGCTTTTTTGGCCTGAGCATTGTTCATCGATACCTCATCACTGCAGAGTGTTGCACGATGCGAGATACACGAGCTGGGTTCAAGCACTGGCTAGGAAACAACACGGCAGGAAGGAAAACAAGACGGCAAGAGGCCTGAAAACGCCTCTCACGTGACCCAATCACCCTCAACACGTGACGGCAAACGCGCATCACCTTCTCGGCGTTCCAGGCTTGGGTTGCCCGTATGCGTCCTTGCTATTCACGCTGTCAGTAGATGTGCCGTTGACAGCCTTCTCAACCTTATCCATGTGCCTCTTGCGATGCCTACAGGCAGCCAGGAGCAACCAGTCAAGCAAGCAACAGCCAAGGAAGCAACCGAGAGCCACAGCAGAGCAAGCAACCAGAAGTCAAACTGCAGTAGAGCAAGCAAGCAACCATTAGTGCCCTGCTCAGAACCCACAGGCTCAGGTGCCCAGGCCACACGGGACGCATGCCTGACACTTCCAGAGCGAACACTTGCTTTGTGCAACTGTTCAGCACCAACTGCTGTAGTGAGGCGGGGGGGAAGGGGGGGGGGGCAGGGGGGGGCACGTACAAATGGCCCAATTTCAACAGACAACCATGTCGCATGTGTGACCTTGCACCCTGCTACCAGGGAGCTCTGTGATTGTCAGACGTGTGGTCTTAGAACACATCTTGTGTCTAACTGCAGTACCGTGGGCTGAACCATGATAAGCCATGTAATGATGATGATGGTGATGAGGCGCACAACGCTCATCCACGCGACCACCCCACACACGCACACACGCGCACCTCCTCCGCACGAAGAATATGGCCAGGGCGAGTGCAGCGATGAGCACCACCACGCCTCCCACGCTGCCCACCACCGCACCGACGATCACGTTCCTCTGATCCTCCTCAGCCGCTGCTGCTGACCCCGGGGGGGAGTTCACGCCAGCGCCTACAACAGTGACGGACCAGGTCGGAAGGTCAAGGACAGCTCACTGAACTGAACATCATCAACACAAGCAAAACTTCGAGTTTGAATATGAAACATTTTTGCTCTAAATTCGTGTCAAACAATTTTATGGAATCCTGTCGAACCCGTGTACAGTGTCAGATACCATTTGAGTGTTGTTGTTGTTGTTGTTTACATGGCCTTCAGTCCGGGGAAGACTGCTCAGCGGGGCAAGGAGGACGGGAAATTGCCGGTAACCTACTGTCACCACTGCACCCTTGTCAACAACTTCGCAGCTGTGGCCTGTCCACATGACTTACCCTGGCTCCCGTCCGCAAGCTCTTTAGCAGTGACTGGCGTGTCAGGCTTGAGATACAAATTGGTGGCGTTCAGTGCAAAGCCAACAAGCGCGTCCAGATGCACTCCCTCTGCGGTCGCTCCAAAACTGCCGACATCAAACTTAGTCAGCGCCTGGATCAACGGTTGCTTTGCGCCGTCACCCTTTTTCCAATTCTTCCCTCTTTTTGCAGCGTGGTAGAGGATTATCCACTCCCTTTTGGGTAGCTCCAGGGTTACAGCTATGAGGTTAATCTGGGACGTCACTGCAGTGCGCCTGCGTGGGGTGAAATGACAATGCAGCATGCAGTGTGAAATGACGCAAGCTGAGGTGCTCTGATGACAGCAAATGCATGTCATGAAAAGAAGCAGCAGCAAGTGAATTTTGTTTCAGGTTGGTGGAGCTCAACCGCAATGGTGTAAAATGATCAACGCAGGACGAGCACGAAAGCATGGGAACGAAGAACAGCAACAAACAGCAAAATCGTCCATTTGCAGCATCATAGGCCCGCCGGCTATCGTTGACATCTTTCAAGCGATGCTTTGAGCAGATCTGTACATGCCATGTAGTGATGCTGATGATGATGCTGTTCTACTCACAAATCACGTGGCCATATGAACCACATTGGCAGCGAATACGCCGGCTCAGCGGCGTTCTGCCCGTCCTGCGTGGCCCGGTTTATCGCCGATAAGGGAATGGGGATCAAGCCCCTGAGGGTAATTCTTGTGATGTACACACTGCCAGTGCCCGTTTCTGCTATGCGGACCATGTGCCAGTTCTGTGACATGTTGATGACGATGTCACTGGGGCTGCCGGGAACCTTGACAGGGTTTGGAGGGGTGATGTCCGGGGCGTAAATCAGCAAGTCCCCCTGGAGCAGCAGGGCCTGCATGCAAGCATGCATCAACAGATGTTGTCAGCAGAACGGAAAGCAAGGTGCAGAACATGATGGCAGGCGACAGAGCCGGGCAATTTGCTGGTTTTGCTGATCATGGTGCCAAACAACCTGTCAGGAAAGGGGTAGACGAGGCAAGGGCGCACCTGCAACAAGGCCTGCATTCAATAGTGCATTGAGCAAGCATTCTAGCAAGGCAGCAGCGGCAGGCTAGTAGAGGATCCTTGGAACTATGCAACTAGAAAAGGCGACAGGTGCAGCAAACATCCCAACATGCATGCAGCCATAAGATATTTTGCAGCTGATTGATGAACTGTGCGCAACAGTGCCGTGTAACAACAATAGTCAACTCGCCAAAGCACTCAAAACAGCCACACGCTGGTCCCCTTCTCCACCCTTGTCTCGCCAACAGATACCCTTGCCCACTCGAGTCCCCCTTGGCCTGCTCTTACCTTGCCATCAAAGGCCGTGTTAGCCGTGAGATTGCTCCAGACCAGCAGCAGGGCAGGAGAGATGGAGGCATTCTCCTTCAGCCGCCGGTTGATGTAGCCGGTTGCGTTGACCAGCGAGGGGCCCAGAGGCTGCAGTTAGAAACAGACAATTGCAAGTTAGTTCAGACAGTTAAATGGTTGGTTGGTGCTGGCGAAATGCAAGCACAACGCACTGCGGTGAGATCCAGACGGGCAGCTGACCACATGTCTGCACCAATAAAACCAGCAGGGCATGAGCGTCAACCCAACAAGTGATGTCGGCTGCTGCTAAGCGCCTAATTGGTTGGTCTTGCCGTACTGTTGGCTGAACCATGTTCAGCCCATGTAATGATGAAATGAAAAACAAGCAAGAGAGTCTCACCTGTGCCTCAAATACGTTCCAAATCGGGAAGAAGTTCTGGTTTGGATCAAACAGCGTGTTGTTCAGATTGTACGTTTCCTGTGGTCCTTCGCACATGGTAACGTGGGTAGTATTGAATCCCGGGAAAGGAGCCACCACAGGCAGTCGCGTGGTCTCCGTGGTGTTGAACTGGGTGGTAGTTGCCCCTGAGCTGCTCTGGTAAACGATCGAAGTGAAGTTGGCGGATTTGACGTTAGCGGCCGGAGCGACAATGGAGTTGCTGAGACCGCCCAGGATTGTGGTCGTGAGCTGGTTAAAGTCGGCAGACCAAATGTTGATCCCTGTGGACCACGAGCAGCAAGCTGCCGCGTCAGTTGTGTGTTGGGGTGGCGGCACTGAATTCAGCTGCCAGGAGAAGTGGTCCAAACACAGATGGTAGGTGATGAGTCATCACACAAACTTTGAAATTACGACAGTCTGGTGGCGTGCCGCAGCAGAACTGACAAGCTTGAAAGCAAAGGCACAGAACACAGCAGGGCAAATCAAGCAACAGGCATGCACACACTCTAGGCGGCAGCCAGCCCCTGCCAGAACCCTAAGGCAAATCAAGTGGTACCAGATGGCAGTGGGCAGATCAACAGATGCAAATGGTGTTGAAGGACTGGCTGGCTGCGGCTGTAATCAGCAGCAAGTGCAGCAGTGTGATCAAGGTGGGGTGAGTCAGCCGCCCCTGGTGACTGCTGGCAGCGGGTAGTACTGGCATGCTGCTGGCTCCTGCTGGCAGCTGGTAGTACCGGCATGCTGCTGGCACCTGCTGGCAGCGGGTAGTACCGGCATGCTGCTGGCTCCTGCTGGCAGCGGGTAGTACTGGCATGCTGCTGGCTCCTGCTGGCAGCTGGT
>QAXH01006423.1:3857-22364 GCA_004335635.1 Chloromonas sp. AAM2 | reverse complement strand
AAACCGGGTTTATATCACACATGGTACTCCCACTCTGGTCCTGGTCTCTAGGATCAGGTGGCCTGAATTGAGGCCTGACGCGCTGAAAGTAGGCCTGTGCAGACGTGCAAAGCTGCAGCATGCAACCATCCCCAAGTGCACCAACTGCGAAATTAAGCCATTGCTGTGATCATAATAGAGCTGTGCATGTGGACAGACCATACACCACAGCGATGTCAGAGAAGCAAAGCAGCAGTAGGAGTATTTTTTTCAACAAGGGCTACACCTTCGAGTGGATCAAGAACCCTAGACGGAAATGGTGAAAAAGGTGAGTCACCGGACGACACACAACGTCATGGTACTGATATGCTGGACCCATGTATATGCCAGCACCGTGTCGCTATGCCTGTCAACTACATTGTCGTCATTGTCGTTATGATCGCATAGTTGTCGCGTTCATGCAATTTAATGCAGCCAACACAGTTCAATGGAATTGCAAACAAGCGGGAAGGCGCCCTTGATTCTCACACCGTGCATCACACCTTTTCGGGTTTGGAAGGCTTTGCACTATACGGGGCCTTGCGATTGCGTTGAGCAACAAGTAGTAGAGTGAAGTAGAATGAAGTAAGGGTGGAGTTTCTTGCGGCCGTCGAGCTCGTACCTGCTGGGGCCCCCGTTACGCATCGCCTAAGCAGCCTTTTGGCCCGATGCTGACACTTCACTCAACCATCAGATGCTGCTGATCGAACGTGGCCTGGAGGGCTATGTGCAGCACCGGCGTGAACCTAGCGGGGTTTCACGTCCCAGCGCCATCGCTCAGCAGAACCAGGCGGAGGCATCCTGCCGCCATCAATGTGCAGGTCTTGGCCGACCGCTCTATTACGACGGTGTGGGGGCTGTGTCACTGACCTGCACAAAGTTTCTCATGTCATGCAGTGTGGATGCCTGCGCTGCGCATGCCTGAAAGCAGCCGAATGCTCTACCATCAGCAAGCTCCTGTGCATGCCATGATGCAGGCATGGCCAGTCAGTACGCTCTTGCTGGACTTGCATGGGTCTAGTCAGCTGCAGGTGAGTGACAAAATGGCATCGGAATAGGCGTAGGGGCGCCTGAAGTGGCCATCGCCTCACATTAAAGATTCGTTGGTGTCTAGGGTTAGTATTTCTTCCATCACAGTGATACGCCATGTCCGTTGGGTTCAGGACAGCATTGTCAGGTTCAATTGCATGGCTGGGCTTGTTTGAGCTTGCAACCTGTTACAGAACGGCCGCACCACACTGGAAGCTGCGGCATCTCGAGCAGATTAGGTCCAGGATTCCATGGGTGGGTTGGGCTTGGCTTTTGAATGATATGCCTGGTGGCTAACTACTGCTCTTTTCACAGATGGAGGAGAGGGCAGACATCGTCCTGCTCCCACCGGCCGACATGGAGGTGCAAACACCAGGCAGTCCAGCTGGACAGCTAGTGCGGCAGCAAGCGCCTGTGCAGTACACCAGAAACTGCAGCCCCCATCCTGTCACACTGATGCTGAAAATCAAAGCGTGCTGCAGCAGCCACGAGATGGATCAAGTTCTGTCTGACCCATTCCTGCAGCCTGCGCTCAACAGCCTGCATGTCACAGCAGCCCTGACGCACCTGGCACAGCTGTCAGCGCGGCGGCGGCCCACAGATGGGCTGCAAGACACGAACTCCATGCCCACGCAGCAAGCTTCACAAAGGCTGCACCATGACGCAGCAAGCGGCCCTGGCATTCAGGTTGCCACTGAGGCACACCCTTCTGTGAACTGCACCGGTGGCCTTGTGCGGCAGCTGGTCAGGCAGGTGTGGCAGCGGCGAGCGGACCTGTCCTTGCGTCAGGTGTCAAACGTGGTGTGGGCGCTGGGGCGGTTGTACGCATGCGGGATGCCTTTAGGTGACAGCAATGCACAAGGCGGTAGTGGGCCTCAGCCACACGTACCACCACGCACCCATGGCAAGGGCAGTGAGCTCAGTCGCTTGATCGCGCACCTCGGGACCTTTGCCAGCCAGCGGGCCAGAGACTTGCGGCCGCAGGAGTTATCCGCCCTGCTGCACGGGCTCGCTCAGCTCGGTTACGTGCCTCCAAACACGCAATGGCTGGCTGGCATGCTTGAGGCTGTGCGCCATGCCCTGCCAGCCATGACGCCTCAAGGTGTGGCCAACAGTGTGTGGGCCTTGTCGCACTGGCTGTGTGCGGACACCACCGCTGTCATCGCCGCACGTGGGCCGGGCATCATGCATGCAGACAGCTCCACTGGGCCTGAGGACTGCGGACCAGCGGTGCCTGAGCTGCAGCACAGAGCAGCCACTGCACGTTGGCTGCCCGCAGGCAGTTGGTGTGTACGTATGGTGCCCGCTCGCCACCCACATGGCAGCGAGCAGCTAGCATTGGACCCTCACACGACCGATTGCAGCACACCGCATGAGCAGCAGCCTCTCAAGGACAGCAGACAGCCAGTGCTGGACGTCGGGGCATGTGCCGCATCCATGTTCCAGCAGCTGTGGCATGTGACTTCCCTGCACCTGCCCGCTGGTTCCTGCGACTGGCATTGCGGCGCCGCCCAGGCGCCCGACCCCTGGCCGCTGACAACATTGGTGGTGATTGCATGGGGCTGTGCACGAATGCAGGTGAGGCATGCCAACCTCAGACAGGAGAGGTCGTGAGTGACTCAACAAACGAACGGTTTGAGATTCAACTGACTGATTGACTGACCAATCACGGACCAAACGACTGTTTCACCTTATGACTGCAGGTGCTGCCGCCTCCGGGATGGCAAGCCGGTCTGGCTGCTGTCACGTTTCCCTACCTGGAGCACCTGTCATGCCGTGACACGTGCCACCTGGCTTGGGCAGCAGCACGGTGGCAGCAGCTGGCCAGTGCCCGAGACATGATGCACGCGGGAGGCGCAGCCACCCTCTGTGCGGTTTGGGGCTGGCCGGACACACACCAGGTCATCGCAGCAACAGGCCAGCAGCAAACAGGTCCGCAGCACCAGGCAATCCAGCAAGCGCTTCCGGCATTGCCATCTTCTTGGCTGACCCGCTTGTCAGCCCACGCATCAGAGTTGGCGGTGCAGGTGGCAGTGGCATGGGCGCAGCACAGAACAGCGGACGTGACGAGCACCCGCACTGCACACCATCAGCCATCAGCTCGGACATCTGGGGCGGGGCAGCGTCGTGTTCAGACAAGGCAGTCTGCCATGTCTGCTGCCAGCCCCCAGCTGCCCCACCCACATGCATTATCAACACTGCTATGGGCTCTGCAGCAGCTGCCGCCAGTGCTGGCTGCAAGGCAGCGTGAAGCAGTGCTGGGCTGCATGCTGCAGCGGCCTCATGCATTTTCACCCCGTGACCTCATTCTGTTTGCTGGCATACAGTCTCAGGCAGTACAGCAGCAGAGAGGCGTTTTGAAGAATACACCTACCGGCAGCCATGACTACCGGCACACAGCAAGCAATACTTCGTCAGTGCTCAAGCATGGAGGGCGTGCTGACACCACCAGCAGACAGCCACACATGGAACGCAACCATGCACGTGCACAGCAAATAACGAAGCCCCGAGCACAACAGGCCGCCACTGTTGACAGCGCCAAGGCAAGGGCTGTTCCATCTGCAGGCCGCGGCTCCAGCAAGGCGGCGACTCAGGATCCAAACGCACGGCTGCTCAGCCCTGACGTGTACCAACTGATCTGGGCCGCCGCTCGACATCTCTCTTGCAGCCGACAGCAGTCAATGCAAGTCCAACAGCATCGTGTGTCACTGATGGCTCTGTTGGCCCGTATGCCGCAGCCCTGCACGGCCACATGCCGCAGGGTTTGGCGCTCTGTCCGCGCGGGACTGCAGGCCAATGCAGGCGTTGATTCCGACAGCACCAAGCCTGCTCATGCATACTCTGCGCACCAAGCCAGCCAGTTGTTGCACGACATCACACGCACAGGCTTTCACGTGCCAGCACCAGACCTGTCGTCATTAGTTGCACTGGTACTCGTGCCCCTGCATCAGCCGCAATTGAGCCCTTGCGACACACATGCAACGCTGGCCATGAACACTGCGTGGGCAGCGGTCAGCAGTGCGCGTGCAGCTAGGATCGGCTGGCGGCACCGCCACGTGTTGGCCATCAGCCCAACGGTGAGACAAAGTGCAAGCACAGTAACGTTCTGTTGGTGGGCTGCCCAGTGACGAGTCAGGCAGGCAGGGGAGCTGTGGGCAGAAACGTAAGTGCTGGAAGCTGGCGGTGCCTGTCAGCAAATGCAATCAGCATCAAGTGGTACCTGGTAGCAACGTCTGTGCTTGCATTTCCGCTGCTGTGTAGGCACGTCAACGGTGGATGGGTGCGCAGGTCGCCATGCTATCCCTGCTGAAGCAGTGTCAGCCACACACGCACGGCAGGCAGGCAGTTAGTCAGCAACAGGCTCGCCAAGCGCATGATGCGGGGCAGGCGTTGGCTGATGCGTCGGCCATGCTCTTGTGGGCCCTCATGGACATGGGGGCGCCTGCTGTACGCCCTGTCCGGCCACCAAGCATGTGGGGTGCAGCCGCAGCCGCATGCACGGACCAGCCTGCCATCCCATGGGCTCAACGACCGGCTGCATGCGGCGGTCTGCCTCCAATCTACTGCGTGCGCCGCACCCCGCGCCTTGTGCTGTCTCGTGCACCCGCAGCCACAGCACCTTGCAAGTCGAACGCTTCAAGAGGGCAGCGACAAGCACATTGTGATCCAGGTCACAGTCACGGCCTCATGCCGCACTCAGTGCAAGCTACTCCTTACGCACGCCTGCTTCCAGTGCCTCTGATGCTGCAATGGCTCTCAGCTTGCACCACACGTGCTGTGCGCATGGGCCCCCATGCCTTGCTGCTCCTGGTGTCCGCATTGGACCGTGTGCCCCGCCGCACGGCTGCACGGCCCGACGTGCACACAGCGCTGAAGGAGGCCCTGGACGCCGCAGCCAAAAGGTATGCAGTGCACTCTTATCCGGCACGACACAGGACATGGAAGCATCAGACGTGCTTAGCAAAATGGACGTGGGTGGCTCAACTCTGCCGCCCGGCTGTGTCTCGCCCTGCAGGTTTCCATGTGTTTTGCCGGCTCTCACATCGGGGGAGCTGGCGCTTCTGGCAGGGCACATGGCACGCCTGGCACAACGCCTGCACCAGCAGGAACATGCACTGATCAGGCTGAAGCTTCGGCAGAGAGCAGCCTGTGCACCCGATGGGGTTGGCAGGTCCGGCTCAGCAGCACCAGCGGCTGACAGAACCGGTGCAGCCCAGCGCAGCACTGCACCTGTGTGCCCCGCCCTGGCCCGCATGACCCTGCTGCTGGAGGCCGAGTGGGAGAGGCGCAGCGCGAGCATGAGTTGGAGTCAGGCCGCTCGCGTTCAGGTGGCGCTGGCACGCCTGCAAGCACTGGACATTGCCGTGCATGCATCAGGCTGAATCAGAGGGCAGAAAAACCGTCATCATTGTTGAGAGTGAATGGTGCGTTCTGTCATCAACAGGCTTCATGTGCAGGCATGTGCCGTGGGAAAGGGAAAGGAGAGCGAACATTTTTCTTTATGCAGGCAGCTTCGAACTGGTATGGAGTTGTGGTTACTGTTTCTATGCCCTAGGTCGTTTTTTTTTCTAGAACTAGAAATGAGGTGAAGAGTTGCTGTCACTTTCCTTGCGACAAGTTCGACAGTTCATTGAGGACCAGAAGGTGTGATATGTTGCCAACTTGGTTAGGAACAGGCGAAACGGTCATCAGTGCATCCTCTGCACCTTGGCGGTTTCTAAGTTTGTGCAAAACCCGTTTGCTTTGTGTTAAATGTCATGGTGTCGGAAAGTTTTGATTTGGAAGTTCTTAATGCAGTCCTGAGCAGGTGTCCCAGTGGACATGTTTGTCGCAGAGGTGGCAGCCTGTAGACTGCCACGTGGATTGACATGTCTGAATCTACGCGTTCGCGCAATCGTACTCAAATCACATTCTGGTGAAAGGACAAACAGCTCTCTTGCTCCTGTTTCGTGTCAGCCGGCCAAAACGATAGTTTACAGCGAAACGGCGGGTTTCCTGCTGCTGTGTGTTCATGGATCGCTGCACAACTCCAGGCAGGCAGGCAGGCAGATGGTCGTGCCCGTGAAGAAAGAGTGCCTGGAGTAGCGTCAAGCTCTGGGGAACTCCGTGGGGTGGTTTGTGCTTCAGTTGCCGCCTAATCCATCTGGCACCAGCGGGCAATCTGTCTGATATGCAAACAATTCCTCAGCTCAGCAAGCTTCTCAGGTCCGTGTATGTTACACGTACAGGTGGCTACACAAAGAAAAGATGTTCGCCAGTTCTGGAACAGTTCTGTTTGTGTCACTGCGTGTATGTACGCACTGACCCACAGCATAATGTGCGAGGCAATAATGGCCAGTTTTTGTGTCAACGGCAACGCGCGCTGGAAGGCGCTCAGAAGCTGCATAGGTTGTAGGGCCAACTTGAAGTCGCACCCACACAAACAGGCCACTCGGTCACTCCATAAGGAAATCAATACACACGAGAACACGGACTTCAGTAGAAGGTCGCCTAATATTGTCCCAGAACTGGCAAACATTTCTTATCCCGTAGGCAAGAGTACCGTGTAAGGCTGCATGTCACGGACGAGCCGCACGTGCAAGCACTGTATAAGCGATGATGTCTTGGATGCAGCAGTACAGTCAGTCAGTGGGTGAATCTGCCGCATGTGTATGGGCTCTGTAGAAATTAAGCGCCACGCCTGTTGAGATAAAATTGATAACAAAACGTCCTATGCCTTGGCTCGGGCTGCCTGCCCGTAGCTCGTATCAAACCTGGGAAGCAAAGCTTGCCTGCTGGGTTGTCGGATAATCCACCAGCGAACCGCCATGTATGGGCACATCAGGCAAGCAAAAAAGAAGTTTGCCAGTTCTGGGACAGTTTGTGTGAATAGGTCTGTATTACCGCCAGCAACCATTGTGTGTCAGCAAAACATGTATATGTGCGTGTGTGTGAACCGCACGCGGTGAACAGCGTGGTGAAAATCGCGTGTTGTGGTAGACGGTGCATTGCCACTTCTGGGACAGCCAACCAGGATTAGACAGAAACTAATCAGGATTAGACAGAAACTAATGTCCGATTTCATGGCCCGAGTGTGAGCAGTGACAGTGAGAGTCGGTTGACAATGATTTCAATTAGAATTGTTGGTTATTATTGGACACCGACTCGGTACATTCTGGTGGGTGCTTTAATCAACGGATCGGTGCTTGTAACTAGCACTTCATACTGTCTCGTCTGCCGCAGTGACTCAGTCATGGATTGTAGTCTGATACAAGGAATTGACGGCAGACAGGAGAAGCAACACATTCAGTGACGCAACAGTGACGCTGCTACCAGGCAGGATGACAGGAGTGTGAACATCTCGGATGTGGTTTGGGATCACGTCGCGTATAGCAATGTCATGATGTTGCTTGTCCCGGAAGTGGCACTACGCCGTCCACCAACGCCACACATTCCATACCGAGGTAGAACACCACTGACAGTGTACCACTTCAGAGCACACAGAGTGGAATTGGATACCTGACAGGAATTGTCCCAGAACTGGCAAACACCGTAATCTCATTTGGAGTTACATCAGCTTAGCCGAAACCGTCGACAATTGGAAAGAGCTCCAGGTCAAGCCAAGTTCAGGAGTCAACGTCCAGAAGAACCTTTGCCGAGACCTGGCGCACTGACAAGCTTTTCATGGCTATACACAGGGAAAAGTTGTAATCGTTTTGCCGTGGTCTAGGAGTGAGAGCATGACTTTGATGTATTGGAACCTGTTCGGCTTCTTGGAGCATGCGGCAACCTCTGAGATCTGACAGCGACAAGGGCACGCTGAAAGTGCCTTCCCGCAAATAAACAAGATGTTCGCCGGCAGTGGGACAATTGCTGGGTCATGCACTGAAACCAGTGGTTGTGTGGCGCCACCTGTCCTGTCCCCACAAAGACTAAACTGCTAAAGATTACACCACTTAGTTTTACTCATCTGCAAGAGGAGACAACTGCAACTCCTGCATCTTCCTCAGTAACATGTCATGGATGCTGCAGGGTCGTGTGTCACTGCCACTGGGCCAGTGACCGGCGGCTGGTTGGGTCCTGCAGGCTGCGTAGTGCGGCCATGAGGCGCGATAGGCCCTGCTCCCACTGGGATAGCGCGCCCTGGGCCGAGCGCACTGCCACCTGAACCTCCTGGGGCCCGCCTGAACAGACACACGGGACATGCGGGGCAGGGATGGAAAAACCTTGTTTGGATGTGCCACGGCGGGCAGGTGTCATCCAGGACAGAGCGCTGCTCGAAATGATGCTCATGGCGGTCCATGACCAGAGTACCCACCTGTCAGCGTGGCCTGCACACGTATCTGCGCCACACCCAGCTGCAGCTGCTGCAAGTGTTCACTCAGCAGTCGCCAGTCGCGTTGGCACGCCGCCAGCACGTCCTGCCGTCCCGCCATCACATCGCCGCCCACGCTGGACATTAGGCGGGCTGCATGCAGGGGACAGCATGGCAGGCAGATCCATGCACAGAAAAGCGGGTGCAGGCACAAGCATACAAAACCACCCCCCGATGGCTTGCTCCACTCACCAATCCGCCTGAGTTGCTGTTCGCCTGCCAGCACACGACTCAGCAGAGCTGACAAGCCGTTGTCGGAGGAGGCACTTGCTCTCACCGCGCCTGGTAGGCTGGAGTTCACTCCTGCGGCATTGCAAAGTAAGCACGTAGCGAGATGGTCGATGCTTTAACTCAGTCATGTTTAGCTGTGCAAATAGGCCTGCCTGGCAGCTGATGCTGCAAGGCGGCGAAACCATCAGTTGGATTGCAATCCAAGACAGTGGCATGGCAGACTCCTTGGCAGTTTGTGCGGGCCCCTTCTAGCCCGTACCAGCTTGAGAGCAGCAGCCTCGGACTCACCCGGTGGATTGTCTTCAAGCGCGAAGGGAATGGGCTGCATGTCGCCAGTGGCTTGCCTGGAGGAGAGCAGCAACACACAAGGCACGCATCACCACGGACTCAAAGCAAATTCAGCCATTGTATGAACAGAATGGGCAGGTGCAACATCATGTGGTGAGCTTGATGATGCTTACAAAGTGTGGGCCAAGGCGACAGTAGGAGGCTGTCCACACTCTGCATTGCATATGCAGCCATTAATTATCATGTTGCACACACAAAGGCCATGCGAAGTAGGCGTTGGGGGACTTGGGCTGCCCAGTGCGCGCAGAAGGACCCACCCTTGGACTGCCCAGTGTGCGCAGAAGAACCCACCCTTGGACTGCCCAATGTGCGCAGAAGGACTCACCCTGGACGTTGGTCCGCATTTGTCTTGGCCGCGGGGAGCGTCGATCCGATGCGAGGCATGTCCGATGCGGAGGAGGTGGAGGCCGTCTCGTCCCGCATGTGCGCTGGCGGGGCCTCGGGCGGGGCGCGGTGCCGGGCCACTGCGGGCCTGTCCCCAGCTGCCATGCGTATCTGTGGGGTGGCGGAGGGCAGCGGCCCCGGGAGCGAGTCCACACTGCTGCCGGGCCCGGATTGAGGGGCATCATGTGATGTGGGTGGTGCACGTGACTGCCGGGGCGGCCTGGCAGCAGGGGCTGCCTGCGGGGTGTGCGCGGGTGGGGCTTGGTCTTGTGCCGGGGCCCGAGCTTGCCGTGTGGCCGGGTCAGGGTAAGCGAGTCCCTTGCCCTGTGCAGCACCGCAGGCACTGGCATGACCATTGAGGCAGGAACTGCACAGATCGATGCACTCAGGTGACATGGCAGGTATTGAGTATGCATGTGCCAGGCAGCAGGCACTGCATGTACGTGCACCTGCCACCATGACCGTTACCAAACCGGCAAGCCAGCAACAGCTAACAAATATCCACCAGTTGACAGCGAGTAGGTAGAATGCCGAAAGACCCAACAGCTCACACTGCGGGTCCGGTGCCGCACCCCACTCAATGATGAAGTCTGGATCCAGCTCAGCTCTAAAACAAACGAAGGCACATGCAGGAGCCATAGTGCCATGGCAATCAGCACATTTGCCCTGCGATCCCTGCATGCCCCCCCACCTGCATGTGTGCCTGCCGCTCGTCCAGCTCTGTCTTGAGCTGCCCCAGACGCAGGGCTTCGTGCTCCAGTTCGTCACGAACATTCTCCAGGGCAGCTGCAACACAGGAGGCACAGGAGGCGCAGGAAGCTGGATAGCGCGCTGCACAGAGGCCCATGTCGATCTCGCACTCAGTGCCTTGTTGGGTGGATAGCTGTGGGCCTGCTCAACGCCAAGATGCCTATTACCAGGCCAAGCATACACAATGATGCGGTCCTGGTAAGGGTAAAGCAGGGATCTGAGCAGCTGATCAGCACCTGCCTTGGCGTGACCGGAGATGCTCCTCAGCGGCCCACAGCTCTGCACTGCGCAGGCAAGCAGCAAAGAGCACCAGTCTGCTCTGCTTGAACAGTCAGCAATCGGCGCACTGAGCCAGAGGCAACACTTGCAAAGGGTACTCCGGGAGCAGATAGAGGCAGGCAGCTGGTCAACAGGCAGCTGGTTCAATGGAGGCCACTAGCTCGTGTTGGCCTTTACTCGCCCACCTGCGGTCCGCCAGTTGCTGCGTGCCTTGCTCTAGCTTGGCCGACACCTGTGCCTGGAGCGCCTGGAGCGCAGCCTCCCTTGACTGCATGTCCAGCTGCGACACCACACGCCAGGGCCAGGGACAGGAAATGCTGGACCAGGAACAGGGGAAACGTAAGAAACATAGAAAACAGGCCACACCTGGATATGCAGATGGGCAGCTGTGGCTTCTGCATGGCGGACTATTGAATTTGCCATTGTGTTGAGTACGTCAGACGTGTGGTCCACGTGCTTGACGTTGCTGGCAGTGACAAGCACGTGCTGTCTTTCCAAAGTCTGTTCGCATCTGTTGTGTCATGCTGCTTGTTCCAGAGGCGTGCGGCCCTACCTGCTGCGCCAACAGGCTGTCAAGCCCCTGCCCCTTCTCGTCGATCAGCGCAATGAGCTGCGCCTGCTGCGCCCTCAAGTCCCTCAGCTGGGCCTCCTGCCGGGCGGCCTGCACACCGAACACACAGTATTCGGGTGACAGGTGACATCAATACAGATCTCCTGTAAACAGATTCTGGCGGGTGCAAACGGCAGCTTGGCCTCAGGTGGCATGCAGCATACATAGGCTGATGAGAACAGCAAGCTGCTTGTTGCCTGCCTCCGCTTGCCTGTGCCTCCGCCTGCCTATGCTTGCCTGTGCCTCCGCCTGCCTATGCTTGCCTGTGCCTCCGACTGCCCATGCTTGCCTGTGCCTCCGCCTGCCCATGCTTGCCTGTGCCTCCGCCTGCCCATGCTTGCCTGTGCCTCCGCCTGTCTGCGCTGCTCGGCCAGCGCCTCTGACTGCGCCTGCACCTGTGCCTCGGCCACCTCCACCGCACGACGCCTCGCACTGAGCACCTGCTGGTCGGCAGTCTGGGACGTGCGAGCCCGTTCAATCTCGTCCAGTTGCGCTCGCACCGCTTGAGCCTGGAAAGCAAATCGAGCAGCAGTATGCACAGTGTGCGCCATCCAGTAAAGTCAGTGAAGGTCGCCAGCAGTTGCTGTGCCACAATCAGCCTATGCTGACTGTGATGCAGTCGTGCAATTAAATCAGCTGCACCTGTGCAGCGACCCCTGCCTGCTCCGCCTCCAATGCGGCTTGCTGCTCCTCCACCCGTTTGCGAGCTGCCTCCACTGCCTGTTCTGCTTGTGCAGTGGCCGCTGCCCTCAGGTCCGCAGCCAGGGCCGCAGAGCTCCGCCTGAAGTCGGCCTGTTCCGCCTCTAGCGCGGTCACGCGAGTGAGCAGCTCTGACTCGCGAGCTTTCAAGCGCTGAGCCTCCGAGGCATCAAGGGCAGCGCTCTCACGCGCCTCACGTTGTGCCTCGAAGACTTGTGCTTGGGTCTCGGACAACTGCTGCTGGGTGTGTACAAGCTCCTCCTGCACTCTCGCAAGGCAAGGGGAGCTGAGCTGAGCTGTGCAATCCTTCCCAACCTCAGTGCCGTCATGCCAAGGCTCAGCAGGCAGCACAGGAAGGACGACTTAGCGATTAATACAACGACAGCACTCAAGGAGTACAAGCTGCATGCATGCTGACAGGCTGCAGGCTGGTGCGTGCGCACCTTGTGCATCTGTAGCTTTTGCCGCTCAGCCTTCAAGCTGCTGTCTGCCAACGCCTGCAATTACCGTTCAAATAAAGATACATGCACGGTCTGGTACTTGTTGAAGCAGTCCTGCTGTGATCAGGAGCATGAGGGCTGGCTGCATGAACATCACTTGGACAGGCGATGCAGCCATGGGACAGACATGGCACCGTGCACCCACCTGTGCGTTTTGCAACTCTCCCTGCAACTGCTCCAGCTGACACTTGCACTCCGCGGCCTGTGCCTGCCAGCAGTCGCTCTGGCCCTGTGTGTCCGCCAACCGCTGCTGTAGGCTGTCCACTGCATCATGCATCTGCTGCTGCATGTTCTCTGACTGCATCCGGTACTGTGTGGCCGCAGCTTCCTGCTGAGCCATTTGCTTCTGCGCCTCAGACAGCTGCTGCTGCAGGGCCTGCACCTGTTGCGCGGTCTGTTGCTGCAGCTCATGGGCCTCAGCCAGTGCCGACTCCACCTGCATGGCATAACCATGGCCAACTCGTTGGCACATGGAGGTGTGCAGCCCACCAGCACGCCTTGGGAAACACATGCATGGCGGGCCACCTCTGCCTGCGGCCCGGGCCTGACGTTTGGGCAGCATGCATCTGTCCACCCGTCCACGCCTGTGTGCACGCCAAGCATTTGCCTGCTCGTCAAGCATCTGCCCCAGAGCCTCCACACACGTGAGCCCTCACCTGCTGCTCCTGCTCGGAGTGGGACTGGTGCTGCACAGCGGCTGCCTGCCACTGGCTGACCTGCCCCTGTGCCTCGCCCAGCTGTAGCTCAAGGCCTGCAACCTGCTCCGGGCAACAAAACAATTCACATGTAAGATGATGACTGTGTGGTCTGGTCTGCTGGGTGGGATGTGCCACACTGTCACATGACGTCACTGCTAACTGGTGAAGAAAAGTGAGATGGCGTTAATGCTGCAAAGTGGACCACATGCCCGTTGCATGCGGTGACAGGCCCAGTCAACAAGCGCACCTGGCCTTGCAGCTCCCTTGCGTCATGCGCAGCTTGTGCAGTGTGTTCTTCAAACTGCTGTCGTGTGGCCTCCAACTCGCTCTGCCAGTGCTTGCATTGCTGCTCAGAGGCCTCCAGCTCTTCTGACAAGCCGGCCGCCTGCCTCAGTGCCGCATGCACCCGGTCCTCCAGTTCAGCCTGGCTAGCTGCAGTCAGTGTCTCAGCCAGGGAGCTGTGACTGCACCACCAAGCAAGGGCATTGCACAACTCAGAGGCTGAGGGGCACTGGATTAACAAACACACATTCAGTACATATAACCCAGACCATGGGGCAAGGCATGTGACCTGGAGAAAGCATGTTTTGCTACCGTTGTCAGGCAGATGGCAAGATTTTCAAACCCAGACGAGCACATTTGCAACCCTTTGTTAGTGACCAATTCATGCAGGTTTTTAACTGTAGCTGCTGCTACCTGTGCAGGTTTGCCTGGTGCTGGGCCACAAGTCCATCCAGCTCCAGTGCCTGTTGCATCAGGTCCGCCTCTGCTGATTGCAGCAGCTCAGCGGCCCAACCGGCGGCCTCCCCGGCTGCAGCTGCCATGTGGTCCAGAGCTACCATGGCGCGGGACTCAAACTTGGCAGCTGCGCCCAGGACCAACCGTTGGAGCTTGTCCACACCACCTGCAACACAGAGGCGTTAGTCTTTGACCGCTGGTGTTGACATCCAAATTTCAAGAGGATTGCACGGGCCTTAGGATATATCGGGCCTGCAAACTGTGGAAGCACATTGAGAAATCTGGCATCGGCAACAATCTGCTAGCGGGGCACATGGACACAGGCACTGTGACTGACTGCACCCCTGGGGCGACGGTTGGGCGCGCTACCCTGCGTGAGCACCCACCTCGTGCGCTGCGCAGCGCATCCTGCTGCAGTGCAAGCTGTGCTGTGTCTTCACGTACTGCCGCTGCCTGCTGCTGTGTTGCGTTCTGTAATGCCTGCGCCTCGGCAAGCGCTGACTCAACCTGCAGTGTGGCATGCACGACATGATGCTAGCTACAACTCGACGTCAATCTGCATCATGTCAAGAATAGGCAACAACACCAGGACTTGTGACTTGCCAGTGCCTTAAGACTTCTGTCTCCTTCACATTTGTATGGCACGTACAGTGACCCTGTAGACCTCTACAGTGATCCTGTAGACCCGATGCAGTGATCCATACTGTGCCTTAGTTCCTGCACCTGTTGCGTGTGCAGCGCGAGGATGGCCTCCCTGCTGTCCAGGTCCTGCCGCTGTAACTCCAAGTCCTGTCGCCGAGCCTCAAGCTGCTGCTCACGCTCGGCCAGCAGTGCGGACTGGCGCGCTGCCAATTCTTGGAGCTCCTCTGCACGTAAGTCGTCCTCTTGTTTGATTGCAGTAGCGTTGGCAGCCTCCTGCAGAGCATTTGCGAGTATGCGACTCTCATTGGGCAAGAAATCTGGAGTTATGCCGCAACCAGGCCAGGTCAAAGACGTCTCTTTTTTCCCAAGCGAGCGTCAGCACAGCTTGTTACAACGGGAGCTGAGAATAAATACCTGCAGGAGTTCCGCTATGCGCTGGGCGGCGGCGGCGCGCTCCGTCTCCATCTTGGCCTGCAGAGCGCTCAGCTGGGCTGCGAGCTCGCGTTGCACATCACCGGCACCGTCTAGCTCGAGCTGCAGCCGAGATTGCATGAGAGTCGTTGCATGCTCGGCAGCCTGCAGTTGCAGCGGCAACGAGCATGCTTTCCGAACAGCCACAGCCCAAAACTATGCTTCGCGTTAAAGCCTCAGTCCAAGTTCGCAGAGGCACTGTTGTTCTTCCTGTGGATTGCCTGCATCTGATTTGGCTACCCTTGCACATGCCAGATTTTCTGTTGACCAGTGGGACACGCACCTGCACCCGCTCTTCCATGGCCAGCCTGTCCGTGTCCTGTGCTGCGTTTAGCTGCACCCGCTCTGCTTCCCATGCAGCCCGCTGCTCCTCTAGCTGCTGGCGCGCCTCTGCCAGCTGTGACTGCTGCGCTGCCAAATCGTCAGCCAGTTGCAGCTGCTGCGTGATTGCGTTCTCCTGAGATGCAGTTGCTGCTGCCCTGTAAGCAACGACAAGCATAATTGCAACAAACTCGGATTTAGCGCACGAACTGTCTGCATTGCAATGCTGGCCAGACCTGACCAGATGCGTGCATGGTTTTCTATGCAAGCAAGAGTTGAAAGCAAGATCTGATTGTGCCCTGCCTTGCGTCTGCCTGCCTCAGACGTGAAAAGCTCTCCAATTGCTTCCCACCCACTGCAGCCGTCACGTGCAGCACTGCCTGACAGTCACCTACTGGGCATCACGTGCAGCACTGCCTGACAGTCACCTACTGGGCCTCAGCGGCTCGACTGAGACCTTGCTGCAGCTCTGCCGCTCGCTCTTGCATTTCCTGCTGGGCCTGTGCCAGCAGGTTTCGGTCTCGTTGGAGAGCGGCCTGGGAGCCGGCCAGTGCCTCCTCACGCTGGCCCAGTGCGACCTCCTGGCAAACGGGCAACAAGCAGATCACGCACGTAACTAAAGGCTAAACGCCACGTGCCACGTAACTAAAACACGACATGTGAAGCAGTGGGTTTACCTGACCATCGTGAAGGATTCCACACACAATCAAATGGTCAAACGGGTCCGTGCAACCCAGCACCACACACATGCGCCCAGTAAGAATCAGATGTCTTCTATGCCAATGTATGGAAAGCTGTCTGGCAGTAGGGGCAGGGTGATGGCAAGCGCAACAGGCAAGGCATTGACGCTTTCCATGAATTGACTGGCTGAGTTCAAGACAGAGTTTGAGAGTCCAGCCTGGCAATGTTATTGCGACACAAGCACGACCCACCACACGACTCACACTCCATGGGCCAGGAAGGGCAGAGACAGAGGACGGCCAACAGTAGGGTGGTGGACAGGCTTTTGGCTGAGGACGGAGGCTGGAGGGCCCACTAGACTAGACCCAGTAAGGTGGCCAATTGTGTGCCACAGTACACATGTGCCACAGTACAGTACATGGCCTCAGATGTATCTTTCAGCTTTTGGTCAATGCACAGTTCGGTGTGTACGGCCAACACAAGGAGCACATGCAGCGTCCTTTCCTGGCTTGTCATACTCTGTGAAAAGTAGTCAAGGTTCACCAAGTACTTGGAAGGTGCGGTGTGACCAGCGCTCATTCAAAACTAGTCAATTCAGCCTATCTTGAGTTTTCAGTGCACATTCAAGCGCACCAGATCCTGAAAGACGTTGTGTTGTCTCATAATGTATTCAAGTTATGATGTCTCGTAACGGGCTAGGATTTGTTCACACATTGATACAATTCTACATGAAGTAAAGCTGGAAATCATGTCAATGGTTACCAAATGTAGCAAATTGAGGGATTATGTGACAAATTACATGTTGTCTATCGGCCTAAATCCAAGACCCACCCAGTCACTCACTATTTAGCAGGTCCTACACTGGTTTCAGTGCAGTTCTTGAAAACTGTCCCAGAACTGGCAAACATCTTTGTTTTTACTGTTCAATTCAATCTCTGCTCAGTTCCATCGTCTGTATGACTCACTCTGCGTTGCAGCTCCAGCTCCTGCTCCATGACCTGAGCTGCCGACTGATCCAGCTCCTGCTGCAGCTGCCCAGCCAATCCTTGCTTCTCCTCGAGAGCCAGCTGCTCAGCTTGCAGCATGCCCTGCATCTCCGCAACAGCCTGCTCCTGTTCTACCAGCTTCTGTTCCCGGTCAGCTAGCTGCTCCAGCTGCTGCTGTGCGCTGACGTGCAGCTGCTGCAGCTGTTGCTGCTGGGTGGACAGCCCCTCCAGCTGCTCCTGCCGCTGCTGCAGCAGGGCCACCTGCTCAGAAAGCTCCTCTCGCTGCTGCTCAACCTGCACATGCACCCAATTAGGCAAATACCCAAGCCTTGCCAGGTCAAAACGCCTATTGTTCCTAGTATGCTCGGCTGTGGCTGAGGCAAGCAGGTGAGTTCTGGTAACGGCTGTGGCTGAGGCAAGCAGGAGAGTGCTGGTAACGGCTGTGGCTGAAGCAAGCAGGTGAGTTCTGGTAACGGCTGTGGCTGAGGCAAGCAGGTGAGTTCTGGTAACGGCTGTGGCTGAGGCAAGTAGGTGAGTTCTGGTAACGGCTGTGGCTGAAGCAAGCAGGTGAGTTCTGGTAACGGCTGTGGCTGAGGCATGCAGGTGAGTTCTGGTAACGGTTGTGGCTGAAGCAAGCAGGTGAGTTCTGGTAACGGCTGTGGCTGAAGCAAGCAGGTGAGTTCTGGTAACGGTTGTGGCTGAGGCAAGCAGATGAGTGCTGGTAACGGCTGTGGCTGAGGCAAGCAGGTGAGTTCTGGTAACGGCTGTGGCTGAGGCAAGCAGGTGAGTGCTGGTAGCGGCGCCCAAGCACGGGCCTCCCTCCCCTCTGTGAGCCTCACCTGTCGTTGCTGTGCAGCCAGGTCTTGCTGCTGTCTTGCCCGCTCCTCCTCCCGAGCCATCACATCAGCCTCCGGGTGCCCGTCACGTGACAGGTGCTCCTCCAGCCTTGCGTGCTGCTCCTGCACCGCCGCAGCCTCCGCCTCAGCGTGCTGCTCCTGCACCGCCGCAGCCTCCGCCTCAGCGTGTTGCTGCCGCTGGCGCAGCTCTTCGCACTGGGCTGCCAGCTGCTGCCGCTGTGTCTCAAGCTGCTGCCGCTGCTCCTGCAGTTCCCGGGTGTGGCGAGCGGCCTCGGCCTCGCGACCCTCCAGTGCAGCGCCGCGCACCTGGAGTGCAGACGAAGCCATTGCCACGGGTTCAGTGCTGGCAGGGCTGACCGGGGCACCGTACTGCGGCTAGGTTGCGTTATGGCAGTGTGCTAGTGGGTTCAAAGACGAACACGTGCACTTCTCCTCGTGACGTAGGGGTCCCAGAGCAGGAATGGAAGGACACACGCCCAGGCTGGGAGACAGATGGATTTGAATGACAGCGGACGTTGAACCGAGCCAGACGAACCACTCTCCCAACAGGGTCGAGTCCAGCATTCTGATGTGAGCATCCTGAGGCCTGCCTCACTCCTAATGCTATGCAGTTTCCAGACATGATACCTTACAGCCAGGTAAGAGCTGCATGCCCCTACCTTGATGTCCTCCGCCATGGCCACCAGCTGCTCCTGCTCCTGCTGCAGCACGCGGTTCAGCGCCTCCAGCTCCTCCTGCTGAGAGATCAGCAAGTCCTGGTCACTCGCAACCCGCTCCGACTGAGCACAGCACCACTCCTGCAGGTGAAAGAGTGGTGGGTCAGGTTGAGCACAGCACCACTCCTGCAGGTGAAAGGGTGGTGGGTCAGGTTGAGCACAGCACCACTCCTGCGGGTGAAAGAGTGGTGGGTC
>QAXH01006420.1:36934-71618 GCA_004335635.1 Chloromonas sp. AAM2 | reverse complement strand
AAGGAAAAAAACACCGAGGCAGTACATTGCTTACCTGTTGTGGATCTTTGGCCAGTGCCACTGATATGATGAGCATCACGTGGCCCTGTACCGTCATGAGGCAGTACATTGGGCTGCTGCTGAACAGACCGTGGGTGGAGGGCAGCACATGGAACGCGCCCTGCAGGGCAAGCCATGCAGGGCGCAGATGGGAAAGCTGTTCCGGTATCTGCAGCCTGCTGGTATGATCAAAAAGCGTGCGATCAAATGCAGGTGCGACACGAAGGAGTGCATGCCACTGTCAACATGCACCCTTCTGCATACAACATTGTATGTAAGTCGTTGAACATCAGGTTGGCTGGTATGTTGAACGCCGCAGTGTAGTGCACCACAGTGTAGTGCACCACGTACAAGGCGGGGCTGCTGCTGCTGCTCTCCGTACTCTGACAGGAGTGGCATTTGAATCTGAGTTTTATCAAGGTGTGGGCCTAAACTCGCTGCAGGAAAGAGTGGCAAGTCTGTTGACGAACGTGTGCTCACCTGTGCTCTCCCCCGCCACGGCTTGACCTCCAAACTCGGAGTGAGCCCACTGCCACCACCACCACCACCATCACTGCCACGCCGCCACAGAAGCGCATGGTTGCCCGCCGCTGCGCCTGGACGATTAAGCAACACTGTAAAGTGTACAACATAGTGCATCGAAACCACAGTGAAGCAAACAGAGCTGATTGAGCCTTGGCATAACTCAAGACGCGCTGACAACGGTTGTTGCAATGTGCCAATGGTTTGTTTGCGGTAATCAACACACAACCTCAGATGCAGATATGTAAGCACTTGACGGCATACTAACACACATAGTGCAAGACTGAGCAGTCAAGACAGGCACACCTGGCATGGCATCTGGTGTGGACGGGGGTCCCTCCACAAAGTGAACGCCCCAATTCCCTGCGGCACAGTGCAATGCCGGATGACAGGAATCGCGCATGCTGCCCATGCTCTCAATGGGTTGCTCTGTCACATATCCAACACCTGCCGATCCCCTGGTCCTGGATTGCATACAAATCAAATCCAGCTAACTAAACGACAGTGCCAATTCTTGACCGCATTGCATACACCGCATGGCAGTGACCAACCAGCCAACCAACCAACCAACCATCACCTGATCACCCACCCTCAGGGTCCATGTCCTGCATGACCACCTGCATGGCGGAGGCGGCTGCCTGGCCTGGCACGTGCTGCAAGGCCACCAGTCGCAGCCCACAGCTAAGCACACTTAAGGCAACGGTGTGCAGCCAGGGGCTGGAGGCAAGACCCTGCACCAGGGCAAACAGCAGAACCGGCGCCTGTGGACAAGTTGCTTGTACGCATTGGACGCACAGCTTTTCCAGGGGACAACTGCTGTCAGAGCGGCATGGACGTGGCCAAAAGCATTGGCGGCAGGGGTGCAACACCTGATTGCCTGACGTGACAAGGCCAAGCAGCACCTCATGACCGGGGCCAATGTATGGCTTGCTTTTCGTAAGCATTGAATGCATGATGGTGTTCCTTGGCTGCAGGCAGGTGTGTTTTTCGTGGGGAGTTTGGCTGGGGCGGCACATCTGTTAAAAGATAACGCAGGTGTCCTAAGATGAGCTCAACGAGAACAGAAATCTCGTGTAGAACAAAAGGGTAAAAGCTCATTTGATTTTGATTTTCAGTACGAATACAAACTGAATATGGCTTGTGACCATGGCAACACTGAAGCATGGAATGGTCTGGATCACAATGGCTATACCATTGTTTACTATGTTATGTCAGACGGCAAATTTGCGAATGCCTTGCGATGGATCTCAACAATTGATTAATTCCAGCCGGGGCTCTGGGGCCCACCTGCTGTCGTTTCAAGTATTGCGGGCAAAAATGAGGCAGATCGCAATTGCCATGTGTTGATGATGACGTGTTGTGCACCTGCCTTGTATGCCATTCCCTCCAGGCTCCAGCAGCCCACTCCACACACATCCGCCCGGCGGCTGCCTCCACCACCTGCTGCAGCAGCAACAGCTGCTGCACGATCTGAAGCGAAATCTTGCAAACGGAAAGAGGTGTCAGGCGCCCTGTAGCAAGCTCTTGCACAAAGCCACCATCAGCCGAAAAAGATGTTTGCCAGTTCTGGGACAATCCCTGTATGAGCCCTGAGTCCAGTGTGGAAAGTGTTCAACGACAACTATTACTGACATCCTCTGTGGGTTTTTTTGTGCACAAACCTTGTGGCAAGAAGGAGGGTGGATGAGCATTACTGATCCAAACACACCAGGCGTGAATGCAGAAGGTTTACCAGAAGTCAGCCAGCCTAATCCACACACCTGCTCCAGCCGGTGCCTCAACCGCCGTGGGCCTCGCCTTCCTTGGTGACACCTCCCTGGACGCCAGCCCAGCCAGCTGCATCAGCTCCTGCAGCTGCTGGCCCAGCTGCCGCTGCAGCTGCACCGCCGCCTGCTGCAGCTGGGCCACTGCTCCTTCACCAGCCAGCTCCCAGCTGCCCCTCAGAACATCGCTATCGCCCAAGTCCGGCACCAGGCGCGGCTGGGCTCCAGCCAGCCTGCCGCCGGCGGAGCAGCCGTCCAGCACCAGCTGCTGGCTGGCTGACAATTCCTGCACGGCTGAGGCTACAGCCAGCAGCCGGGCATTCCAGGGCCGTGCTCCAGCCGCCACTGGCGCCCCAGCTGCTGTTACTGTAGCACCACCGCCAGCTTCCGTTGATAGCCTATCTCCCTCTGCCATTCTCACACTCCTTTCCACGCTGGTCACACCTGGCTGCATCTTCCTTCCATCCGACTGCACATCTGCTCTCGTATGCACCTGAGGCTTACCCTGATGTGTTGACGTCCTGTCAGTCTGCTGTAACCTTGTGCCATTCTGATTGTCTGCTGTCCCACTGCCAGCCTGTGCTGCAGCCTGTGAAAATGCCAGTTCGCCCAGGGCAGAGGCCATGCTCTGAAGCTTGGGCTGAAGCATCTGCAAACCAGATAATACGTGCATGTGCGTGTGTGTGTTTCCAATGCAGGCAGATGGGTTTCGCATGCATTTGTATTACACACTCACGTCACACCAAGGTGCACACAGAACACATACACCCACCACCCACACATACAGTACTGTGTCTAGCTGCAGTACCGTGGGTTGCACTGTGATGTAACGACAAGATACACACACGCACACACACGCAGACATACACAGAAATAGACACCTACCTGCATGATGCTTGCCAGCTCCCCCGGGCCCACACTGTGTGCCACACGCCGGCATGCATCAGCCAACACACCCCGCATGTCCGCCATTTCCCGCGCGAGGCAGGACACCGCGCACGCCATTCCCGCAGCGCCCTCCGACCACGCCCTACCATCCGCACCCTCAGGCGTCCACGCCATGCTGCGAGCCACCGGCCCCATGCTGCCACTGTAAGCCGTGCCGCCATGCCATGCCATGCTCCTTGCACTCTCATGTGCGCTCCATGCTGTGCTTGACACCCTTGTTGGAGCACCGCTGTGGCCGCCTTGCGTCTGCGTCTGCCATGCGCGTCCCTTGCCAGCACCAGGCCAAGTCATGCTAGCTAATGTCATGCCAGTCATGTCGTCATGCAAGTGGCTGCCAGGGCCTGCAAACTCTTTATCCCCATGCAGCATGCTGAGTGATACGTTTTGCATGGATCTTTGAGCTATGGATGATGGTGCCATGCGACTGATGCGTGTGGTGGGGACAGGGCTGTGAGGGTAGGCGGAGTTGCTGTCCTGGCCGCACATGCCACCATGTGATCGGTTAGTGGCGGTTGGGCTAGCAGGGCTGCTCGCATGCACATGACCAGAGTGTGAACCAGGACTGGTCACACTTGTGCGCACCGGGGTCACACCTGACCGTTGCATGTGCAGTGGCAGTTGAAGGTTGACTGGTGCATGGCTTGCATGGAGAGTGCCCATGCGAGTGGGCGAGGCTGGGCTGGATATGGTGCATGGGGATGCCAGGGGTGCTGCATGAGATAACCGTGCAGGTGATGTGGGCCTGTTGGCCTGCACGGTTGACACCCGTCCAGCCCAGTCAACCCTTTGCTGGTTGGGTACAGCTGCTGTCAGGGTTGCCCAGCTGGTAGAAGGTTTCTGACCTTGCTGTTGCCTGTGCTTCTGTTGGGTTGGGTGTGCATAGAGCTTGCGTCGACGTTCGTCTTCCACCCACTGCAGCAACAGGTCCAGGTGAGATTCCAACACGTGACCAGGCACCTGCCAGCCTGGCATGGACGGTACTGGGCATCCCAAGGGGCAAGGATAGCGAATGTCGCGAACCTTTGACGACCTTGTTACATCTGCACTCTTAACCCTGCACCCTGCCAGCCAGGTGTTTTCAGCCTTGGACGACCCAAGGTAAGCAGAAGCTGGCCTGCTGACCATGCTAAGCGCATTGAAATTCAAAGCCGGCCTGACAGCTGAGGCAGCCTTGTCAGGGAAAGGTGCTGTTGTGGGCCGACGGGATGTGACATACAGTAGCGGATGTGCTGGTGGTGTTCTGGTGCGATTCTGGTCAGCTTTTGCATCCCCTTCAACAATTCTTGAGGCTGCAGAGGTTGTGGTGAAAGGCATGGAGTCGTAGGCAAACGAGCGCTGCAGCTTCTGAGCAATTGCCCATGCATCGGCAATGTGGCATCGTGCCAGGTGCACTTGCCAGTCACCTGTGCATGGTGGCAGGCAAATCAACTAGTCATTGCTTACTAGGCGCCTGGGTCTGGTTGGTCATCGCTACATTGGGTGCATGTTTGCATTTGATGCCACAGAATGCACACCTGCTACCGTCGTGTTACCCAATCATTGGGTAGCTAAATGGCTCAACGCCAAGGAAAACACATCAACCATGCGATGTCGTTCCTGAATGGTACGTGCACATGCAAATGCCTGATAGCTGACAAACATGGCCCATGACTGTAAAGCTCACCATCTGGATTTTCATGGGCCTGGTCCAAAGGACAGCACCCTTGTTCCTCGCATGCACACAGCAGGCGTCCAAGGACCGCCGCATGGGCCTGTGTAGCATGAAAGGCTAAGGTTGAGGAGCAATGACAGTGTAAGATAAGCAAGGTCGTTGCGACCATGACTCGTGGCAACCGCATGGAACTAGCATGCAGGTCCCGCGTGCGTGGGGCACGTCTCTCATGCACGTACACAGACAGAATGCACATGTGCATGCTGACGGATTATTTCACCGGGCATGGGTTGCAAGGCATGTGCAACCATACATGCCAAAGCCATGCTGTATGCACCAAGCGTGAGCCCAGCTGCCTAGCTGGCTGGTTCAGCCTTGCTTCAGCCTTGTACGCTTACAGTTTGTTTTAAGGCACAGCTGCTGGCTAGTTGCTTGCACAGCTATTGAAGACACGCACTACTGGCTATGCATGCAACCTACATGCTGTTGTACCAGGAGGCCACGGCACAAGCAACTCATTCATTTCAAGACCGTCATTGCATTGGGTTGTGCTGGCGCGCATTCTGTGCCCCCTCACACCTTGACTAGCTCAAAATGGTCCGCTAGCAGGTGGGCCTCCAAGCGTCCATGGCTGTCCTCTGGCTGGCGTGGGCAGCTTGACACTGGGCAGGCAAGACTGATGCCATTAACTCGGGCTATGCATCTCAGAGAAGCAGCAGCATCAAATAAGGTGTCTCTGTCGCATGGGAGAATGCACGCGGCAAGGGCACTGCGCAGCGCAGGCATGACGCTGCTGGTTTGCTAGATGACAGAGACCTTTGGTACACGCGGTAAGAAAACCTGGTGCTCTGGACAGACTTTGGCCGGGCGTTTCCGCAAGTTTTTTGCAGTCAGAATCAGAGAATGCAAAATGGCCATGGCATGGTTTTCAGGCTGCCCGGCGTCGACTCTGAACTGACGGTGTCAGAGGCTGCGAAAAGCACACCGCCGCAGTCGCCCTGCAGTGAGCCAGCAAGTGTTTGGGCTCACTATTCCAAATTTTTCCACTTCGATCATTCAACTCTTCATGTTGTGCTACTGGCCTTGGCGAAAAAAAGAAGTATGCCAGTTCAATTGTCTGGTTTTGTTTTGCTTATTCATGATCCTGGTTTTGTTTTGCTTATTCATGTGTTCAGCTTTTTTGCCGGTTAGCCCTGCTGGCTCGGTGCAGGCTCGTGCATCTGTTCTGCTCGACATGTGGATGCCGGTTCTGCCAGAACATGGTCCACAGCACACAAATCTAGGGTAGCTGCCCAGCAGGTGCAAGAGCAGAGTACGTCTTGGATCTTGCGCATACTTTGCATGAGGGCAATTATCCTGACATGAGCATGAAGCAGGTCGTAGAAGCGGGTACCATCTCAATAGCAGAAGTGTGTGTGTGAGTGTGTTGCCAATCGTGGAATTGCCAAGAGCGGCAACGGAAGACGGCTTTGTATGGTAGCCAAGTGCTCAAGAAAGTCATCTAGGTTGGTATCAGGCGTCAGAATTTGTATGGCTGGCGACAGACGGCGAGTAACTGCCGCTCGGTTTCTTGTCCAGCCTTGGAGTTGCGACTTCCGCGAACTGACTGCAGCATATTGCCACCATACAGTGCAAGTATCCAGCTGCTATCAAGTCCACCTGGTGGCTTGCGTCAGCAACTTTGGACGGCACGTCAGTCAGCAGTTGACGATAGGCGAGACACGAACGCAGCATGCATGTGCTAGCTTGCTGATTTCTTGTGCAATTATAGCGTAATGTGTCAATGCCGTGGACCAGGCGGGCCAGGAAGCGCCCACGCCCGACAATCGCCAGCCAGCGCATGGAGCCCTGGACCTCGACGCTATGGAAGTGCAGCAGTGCGACTTGCTGTTTTCACAGCCGTGTTTTCAATGGAATGCTTCGCATGGGCAAAGCCAGCCGCCCCCAGTGACTGGCTCGTGCCACCTGAGCTGGGAGGACTACAGCTGTATAAAGCACTTCTCCAAGGTGGAGCAGTGTCAAGCAGTAGCAACACCAGCGTCTACACAGACGGCCCGCTGCTGCAAGCATTTGGATTCCACCCAGACGGACCATTACCTGTCATCAACGTGGAAGGCATGCTAGCCAACTTCATCTGGCAGCAGCATCCCACCCATGCTATTGATGCTGCTTTCACGGTCTTTACAAATCCCACCGCCACCAACACCACCAGCATCACACCAGAGGAGGCAGCCAGCACACAACCTGATGCCATGTCAGCCTTGGACCCTCCATCCATAACCGCAGCCCATCCCAGCATGTTGCAGACGGTGCAGGTCCTCTTGGACAGCCCTGAGGCAATCAACAAGGCCTTCATTCACATCAATGACTTGTCCAGCCAAAAGGTCTGGCTTGCAGTTGCACAAATCAAGGCCTTAGCACGTGGCCACGGGGCGTGTGTTCCACCGCCAGACCTCAACCTGGACACCATTCAGATAGAAACGCCTGCCACCAGCACAACCACCACAACGGCAACCACCACCCTTGACCCAGCAACAGCCCCAGCTGACATTGACACAACAGAAACTGACAGCCTGCGGGTCTTCCAGTGCAGTTTGTCGGAAGAGTTGCAGCTTCTTAGGTGGCTCGTCAGCTTGCTGCCCAGCCGATATGGCCTGCCTCTGTTGAGGCGCATGGCAGTGGGTGCTTTGATTCAGAGGCGAGCAGCACAACAGGCTCCCTTCACAGCCCCTGAGCAACGCCAGATACTCCTTCTGTTCCTGCAGTTCTACTCGGCACACCGGACAGCAGCCATGCGCAAGGTAAGGCATGGTTTACCTTTTGGTACTATGTTGCTGGCATGGTAAGGAGACATGCCAAAGTCTTCTACTGTTGCTGGCAAGGCTTCAAGCTCGACCACTAAAGGGCACACCATGCACATACTCAAATCAGAACAGCTAGGCGTACGCCGCCATGTGGCATGGAGCGGAGTGCAAGAGTTGGCCTGTCCTGTTTACGCTGCCATGTGGCATGGAAACCGCAGCTGCATTGGACCACCTAATCACAACCGACGGTAGTGGGACCGCTGAACCCCTGCATACCCGTCATGCTGCTTCCTGGCATTGCACGTGGCCTTGCAACTGGTGTAAAAGGTGGATGCATGGAATGACTGGGCAGGAGTTCACGCTGTGCCATACTCTGCACACCATACCATTCAAACCTCATCTATTCTTGTCTGTTTTCTGTTGCTTGTTGCCTGCAGGCGGTGGTTGAATTCTTCCACATCTCCAAGGCGGGCGGCACCAGCATGTGCAGCCTGTCACAGAAGAACGGTTGCACCACATGGGTGGGTGGCAAGCAAAGGCAATGCAGACCTGGCAGCATCACAGACGTTGAGCACATGCGTCAATTGATGGAGTGTGCAAGCAGCTATTGATGCCTCGCAATTGTTCAAGGCCATATCTACAACATCACAATACCCATTTACAATATGATATATCATTACAGACATTGCAATCCCGTCAGTGCTGCAAGCAGTTGCCTCACTCAAATCAGTCAGCATAACGTCAACCTTGGCCACGTATTTGTCTGTATTTTGTTGCTGCCTTACTACAGGATGCTGGCGAGAAGCGCAACTGCCTTGTGTACGAGTTCGACGACCTACCGCACTGGGTGTCCCGCAGAGCGCACATGCGGCTAGCCCCTAACAGGACCTCTGCCATGCACGCATGGTTCCTCAACTTTGAGGCAGAGCGAAACCAGGTCTTCTGCAGCCGCAGGTGGGGCTCAAAGCTCAAATGATGACACACTGATGACACATGGCGCATGGACTTGCATGCAGGAAGGCATGTGGGTAAGGATTGGCCTAAAGGCGCTGCAGGCTGCTGAATCAAGCCTGCAGTAGAATGCAGAACCATCCCAAACTGCTTATCACAACTAGCGTATGGTTCATATCTAGTCCCGCAGAGGGCGAAAATCGCATTCAAATAAAACGGTCCCGCAGGTCCCGCACCCGTACATGCCAAGTAATTAATTGCGTTATCGAACGCGAAAAGGCTAAAACAAAGGCGAAAAAGAGGGAGGGGGGCGAAAAACTTAAAAAAATAGTTATCGTAGAATTCAGCCAAAAATGAGGTTTTTCTCGCGCACCCTTAAACAGGCAATTATTTACCGCGGGATGTGATATAAACCATACGGTAGTGTGCGTGTGTGTGCAAGGCAGATGATAGTATACAGGGCGCTGCCAGGCCTGCATGTGTGCTTGCGAAATGAGAGCCTTGCCATTCATCTGCATGGCTGTTGTGGTTGGCATACATGCAGGCGCCTATGTTAGCACTGCCTTGACCGACGCCATCTGCCGAGCTGCAGGTGTCAATCAATGATAATGTGCACACACGCAGGCGCCACTTCATGCTGATGAAGGGTTGGGACATGTACGCGCACGAGTACACGCTGGTGGGCGGGCGCATACACCCCAGGGGCGTGCAGCTGTGCACGGAGATGGTGACCATGCTGCAAGTGCGGCACCCCTACACCCGCCTCGTCTCACACCTCAGGTATGGCCTCAAGTGTGCTTCAGACCATCTTTTGTTTGGTTTTGGTTCCTTGATTTTGTTTATTTTTTTGTTCAGCCTACTGTTCAGCTTGCTTTTATGATTAATGTTCAGCTGGTGCTTGGCATTAAACCATCGTCAGGTTTGAAAAGAGGGCGCGGGCGTTCCTGCCCTGAGGGCTCGAGCTCAACGTGGCTATCAGCAAGCCTGTAAAGCTGCTCAGGAGAAGTCAAGCATTTGACTTTGCAGGTGGATCTACGGCCTGTATCACGAGCGTGGTGTCGACATCAGCTACTACTGGCCCAACACCACCTCGGCGCACTGGCAGCACATGGCGCCTGCCGTGGCAGATAACTACTACACTCGCAGTCTACTGGGCGAAGGCATCTACCACTTGCGGGCTGGCGGAGTGACGCCTGACCATGGCAGCATGGCGCAGCTGCTCGTGGCTCAGTTCGATGTGCTGCTGGTGTTGGAGCAGTCGAGCAGCCGGCGGCTTGGGCTGGGCATGGGACTCGGCTGGGCAGACAATGAACAGGTGCATGCTCTTGCCTGATCTTAACCACGACTGTCTGACTCTGACACGATCGCCTGCCATGCTTTGGGGGTAGGTAATTCTGATTGAGGGTAATCGACTGTTGACAACGCCATGTGTGGCGTAACATCGCGATGTGTCGCGCTGAACTTCAGCGTCCTGCATCCAAATACGTGGATTTGAAGAGGGAGTTAACGCATTGCTGTGTCTCCATGGTGCGTTGCAGGGTGAGAAGCAACGCTCGGCCGACGACCTTATGGCCCGAGTCCATGCACGGAATAACCAGCAGGCCAATGCCACGGAGGCGACAGCAGCCGGAACGGCGGCAGACGCGGGCGCACACGCGCTCAGTACGGGGACGCTCGGTACAACCGCAAAGAAGCTCTTGAGCTCGTCGCACTTGGGATCGTCAACAGACAAGACACACTCTCTAATCAAGGCCGCCACCTCTCAGGGCGTGCCTAAGGATTTGGGTGTGCTGCTGGCTATGAACCAAATCGACCTGCAGCTCTACCAATTCTCGTCCTGGCTTGCGAGGTTCGACGCGGCAGTGCTAGAGACAGTCAAAATGGCGTTATCAGATGACGCCTACGCGGGTCTGGCGAACGAAGGCAACAAGATCAAGGCGGAAGCGCGACTGGGCGCGCGCCAGCGCAAGGTGGCTGCCGACCGGCATTCGGCCAAGAGAATCGCGGAAGCGATGGCGAGGGGAGAGTCTTTGACAGGACTGGCGCACACCGCCTTCCCTGTCACGCAACCTGTCGTGCCAGTGGACGACCCTAGCACGTGCGGATTTGCTGGGTATTGATAACGGGTATGAATGCAAATTTGTCCATGTTTCATATCCGCTGATGTGGTGTCGTCGTTGCCGACGCAAGCCACTTCCTTTGATTGTACCTGGCGGTGCCCAGGCGGTGCACAGCCAGCCACACTGCCTATGGTGGCTGTCCGAGTTGTTTGGATGGAGCCACTGTAGTACGTCTCTCTCTCCAGAGAGATGTATATAACCAGTTAAGGCTAGAAGGGGAAACCTTCGCAGACCCTCCCCACACTGGTTAGAGAGGCATTACGCAATTCAATCCTAGTGTCTTGGCCAGCCCAGTTTAGGCGTGAGGCAGCCTCTTCCGACTTGACCAGCAAAACATTTCGTGTGCCATTAAGTGAAAAACCTCTGTACATTTATCCAAGGGTTTTGCCTGTTTCAACACCACTGTGTGCGCCTTGTAGCGAACTTTAGACAGGTCGTCACTAGACCAGCTTATTCAAAGCGTGAGTTTCTCAGCCAACGCTAAGACTTGTCATTTTCATTGCATTGTATGTGCGGGTGCAGCCTGAGCTTCCGTTGGCCATTGATACATGCTCTGGCCTGGAGACGAGCATGCTTGCATGTGTGCCACTGAAGATTTGTGTAGTAACTATAGGGGTATGACACATGCTTCGACTTGATCTATGTGACCGTATGCCTTTGTGCGTAGCAATTTGATTGCATCAGGCAATGTGTTGCTTGATCGGATTCATGTTCCATATGAGAGCCAACGCCGTGTGTTGCGCCCCTTTCACCTGGCCTGCCAAGCTGGAAGCCATCGGCAAATCATTGTCTCTTGCTGCAGGATTAGGAAACTGCGAGTTGATTGGGGTGCACGAAATCAATAACTGTCGCAGGTGAAGGGTTCCAGTTCTGTGTAATATCACGACATGCAGCATCAACATGATGGCGTCAACAACACTTCGTGCAACTTTGACCGGAGCCAGGCGCCCCTGGGTGAACGAACAGCACAGAGATGAGCCCGCACAGTCTGGCGTGCGCCAGAGTAGATTCCACGAATACAAGCCACTTGCAAGAAGCCCATTGGATGCATCCAGAGTAAAACAGCCATTGAGATCCCAGTTTTGCCCACAACACTAAGAGCAGACCTGACCAGAGCTGCGAACGGAAGCCATCTGTTGTTGACAGTTGCCTTCCGAGGGGATCACAGAGATGGGTCCCGGGAGGCTGGCCTGTGCTCGAATAAAGTTCACGACTACAAGCCACCCTTGCAGGGAACCCATTGGATGCATTTACCACTTTGTTGCATTGGAACACTAACCGCCAGATAAAATGGCACGCCTCAAGACTAGAGCTGTGAATGTCAACATGCTGTCGAAAGCCATTCAGATGAAGAGGAGCATCAATCCCGTGCATGTCTACGCTCGGTCATTCAGCTGCAGCTTTTGGTTTGACGATGCCCTTGTTTTCCACCTTTTTGAGAAGACCAGTCTGCACAAGCAAGAGCAAGAGCAAGCAAGCACGTCAAACAGCAAGCCACACGTGCTGGATTCATGTGGTCAGTTGACACCTGGAGAGCAATGCCATGCTAATGATGGACGTGCAGAGCATGTTTACATCTGTCCAATGCTAAAGAATTACAATAGTATCGTCATGGTGACTCTGCAAACTACAAAGGTACTCAGTACCCGGCCTTAATCAAAATTTTGTTTTCAGTAAGAGCTTTTGTGGCACTGCTTTTATGGCTAATCCATGAGCCAATGCCCCCGGGCCAGCCTCAGTTGTCTCACCAGGTTGCGCGTATACTCCTGGTAATCCACAAACAGCCATGTTCCGTCAACCCTCAAGAAGCGGCACTTTTCATCTGTCATGAACCAGGCGTCGTCTGGAACGGGGTCGTTTGCGGTGGCAGGCTGCTTCGCACACCTGTACACAAGCATGGATATCACAAGTAGGTGGTAGGCTTGTCACAAATGTCACAAACCTCACAAAAATCACAAAACAGCTCCAAGGTAGGCAGGCTGATTGCAGATGACTTAGGTGACGTAAGGCGTGACATAAGGTATGCAGTGTGTGAGGAGGCACGTCCTCAAATGTAACCCGTAATTGGTGGGCAAAGCAGGGGAAATGTTGTTTTGCAACACCCTCATAATCTTGCTTAGACACCCAAGGATGCCACACGGACTGAATGCTACGCACATGAATGCATGCGCTTTGTGTCTGATTAGTAATCATTCTGGTAGAGTTACTTGGGCTTGACCCACACTCAAGCCTGAACACTACTAGCAGGGCTGGTCACCCAATGTCGGCTGTAACACCTCGTTCACAAGGCCTTGCGGCCCGTCATGCCGTGCTGCTCAGTATATCCACATTGATTACAGGGAGGAGGGACATACTCACTTGTAAGACATGGCTACCAAGCCCTCGTCTGGGTGTGTCCCTTCCTCCGTTTTTACCACCTTGAAGTCCGCGTATACAAAGTTATTGCAGCCCTGCTCCACGTCTGACGCGAACTTGAGCTGAACCTCGTCGTCGGTTGCTGGCTTCCCGTTGTAGTGGTAAGGGAAATAGTCCGGGTGGGTCGTGGCAATGACTGCGGTCACGTAACAGTTGTCCAATGATGTCCAAGGTTAGTCCAAGGATCGTCCAAGGATCGTTTGAGCTTTGTTGCTCATTAATGGTAGGAGGAGTGCGAAGCGATGTGAGTTTTGGGGTTGTGCAAGGTCGCATTGGCTGTCCACCTGGTCAGCTGGTCTGTGTTGACACAGCCTGTTGTGCACTTACAGGCTTCGTGCTTGATGTTTTTCTGTTGCAACTTACTGTGAGCTGGCTGATTCCGGACGTAAGCAGCAAAGCGTGCCCGGAGAGCTGCCTCAGGCGTGGCTGCTGGCACTGTCCCATCATGCGCCTTCTGGCAGCAGTTCTGCATGCAGCAGGACAAAACTGAGCATATCCATGCTGTACACCTAGAGCTAGGTACAAGCGTGTACCTGTTCAGCACACTGTTCTGCAAGCTAGGCACATGACTGTACCTGCACCTCTTCCTGCCCTGGTTGCTGACCTTGTAGTTCTTCCCGCTTTCGCACGGGCATTTGTCCACAACAGGTTCTGTTGAGCTCACGGGCTTCTTGGGCGCTTTCACGGTTCCAAATCCTTTGCTGGCATGACAGTGCACAGGGCGGATTGGGCAGGTGGCAGACCGCTGCGCGGCAAGGACACGTGCCCGCATTGGGCAGGAAGTCATGGTGGTCATTGCAACTGCTGGAGTCGGAAGGCAATCGAGGCACGTTCCTTTCGTTCCGCAAAATTTGGCGGCGGTTGTTCGTTTGGATTTCTTCGTTTCTCTTTCATCTGGACTTCCAGATGACCACGCGATGGCGCAGGTGGTATTCACATCTGATGCACATAGTCCATCACCCATTTTGCAAATACCGGTGCTTTCATCCGCGATGGCAGTAGCCCTGATTGCCGGGATGTCATCCCACGCATATTACCCGTAGCTCCTGACCGCGTTAATACCCTTTGAACGAATTTGAGGTAAGTTGAACGTGTCCGCATTCTGGTGCAATTGCCTTGCAGTTTGGCATCTGCGATGGTAAGATTGTACGGATTCATTCAGGCCATCGTGTCCATCGAGGCTTACGACAGGCCAGCTTGCTATTCAATCAACCAGCTGCTCATCTACTCGTTGTCTGACCTCAGACCCCATCTGATGTGATTGCAGGCCCAAGCCCTAGGGCTACCCTAAAGCCACCCAAAATGGCACAAGCCTGGGAGGACTGGCGGCCCATGCCAGTCGCTTCACAATTCGTAACAGGGCGTGGCTTGCTCGCCATGGCAGTAGAAGCCACCCTGGAATCCCTGGCAAAACATGACACTCCTTCTCAAGTGGACAAATCTCTTGTGGCTGAAGCAGTGCACACTCTTCGTAGCCACAGCAAGCAGCACCTTCCCGCACCAGCCAACCACCAGCTAGCCATCGGATGGTCAGCAATCGGTGCCCAGGCACATTCGCAGCCTAACTACACTCGCCACCACCTTCCAGGCCACAAGTCACCCCTTGTGCTGCTGCATGGACAGGGTGAAACTCAAGACAAGGAGGCAGGGGCAACTAACAACCAGACTGGGGCGTCACAGGCAACACCAGCCACGTGGGCCACCACATCCGCACAGTTGCAAGTGCATCAACCTACAGGTCAAATTATGTCAGCCAGCACAGCTGGCTCACTGAGGCCGCCTGCCAGTGAACCCACAACTCAAAAAGCGCCTGCTGCCAAGGTACCAGCCTCCTCGCCACCATCGCAACAAACCCAGTACAGTGCCGGCTCTCCACACCACGTAACAGCGAGTTTTGCACCAGCAACGCCCATGCAGCATATGCCTAAACTCGTGCATATCACCAGGGACAGCATTGACTCCGGCCCAGTACCGCTTGCCCTAACACCAGCGCCCACCTACTTACATGAGGGCGCCATCCCCAGCGCTATGCTGGGTAGTGGCATGATGGCTACTGCCAATGCACCGCGAAACAGCAGCTCACCTGAGTCCCCCTTGTCTGTGCACATATCTCAGGGCCAGGACAGGGTGGAATTGGTGGTGTCACCCCGCGCCGCCAGGCCCGGAGAGTCTTTCACTGCAAACGTGCACATCACATGCTCAAACACTGGCGCCATGGCGGTGCCATCTGTAACAGCTCCCACGCCAGCCAGGGCTGCCACTGCCCCAGCACTGGTAGCACCAATGCTGGAAATGGCAACTGCTCCACCACCTGCTGCACTCTCAACAGCAACTGCTGCATCGGCAGTCGCTCTCGCAGCAGCAACTGCTCCACCACCACCTGCATCATCACCAGTAGTGCTGCTGGCTGCTCAACGAGCGCCCATTACACAGCCAGCAGGTTCATCAGGGTCAGCTGCTCTGCCTCAACCCGTGCTGCTCAAGCCAGAAACCCAGTCTGATCTTCCTACTGAGCAGCTTCACTCCAGTGCCACACCCCAGCCTGCTGCTCCACCACCTGCTGAAGCTGCCCTTGAACCAGCCGCTCCAGCTGCCCATCTTGCAAGCGTTCCGAGCCGACTGGACCAGGTGCTGGCCCAGTTAGCCAGCCTTAAGCGTGACCATGACCCTGGCCTGGCCTCTAGGCAAGCACTCCGCAGGCAAGAGAGTGAACTGATTCTGATGCAACTGAGACGCCTTGCTGTGCTGCTCAGGCAAATTGCACGCAGTTCCAACCCAGCTTCCAATTCTGTGCCCGATTTGGATGTCAGCAGTGGCACTTCACTCTTGCCGGGGATCCTAGCAGCACCCCTTGACACACTGCCAGTTGGAGCACAGGCGCTGCACAGATCAGCAGACTCAGCACGCTTGCCAGAGAACAAAACACAGCAGACGCCTTCCGAAGCACGAACCACGTTAGACCAAGCAGAGCCAGTGCATTATGGGTATGGGGTGGCACAGCTGGCACAAGATGCTCTGCTGCCCCAGTTGCAGCAGTTGACACAGGAAACAGCACGGCCAGGCGAGGGCATAGCACACCATGATCAACATGTGGCACAGATGTCACCGGTTGGGCAACAGCCAGTGGCTGTCGTAGGGCAAGCGACGCCGGAGCATGCACAGGCAACGCTCCGGGCAGCAGCTACAGCACAACCAGTAGAGGCTGTAGCACAGCCCACCGTGCTAGCATCACAGGCTCCGTCAGGTGTGCCCCAGCCGGCATTGGGCCAAGCACAGCCAGTGCTGGACGCGGTGCAGCTGGTCCTGGATGCAGCTGAGCCGGTGGTGACCGCCTCAGCCCGTGCCCTGCGGCTGCTCGATGAACTGCTGCTTCAGGGCTCGTTCCCTCGCCTTCCACGCAAGCGCAGCCGAACCCTGGCCCCAGCCCGCAGAGGTGTAGCTAGTAAAGCTGACAGTGCTGCTGCTGACAGAAGGGCTGGACCTGCATGTGTTGCATCTGTTGCAGCTGGTGTGGCTGCAGCTGGTGCAGCTACCCGCCAGCATACCATGCAGCCGCTTGCTGCTGTCGTGCCTTCAGGCCGGCCGCTACCCAAGCACCCTCTTGCGACCATCAGAATCCCCAGCCGTAAGCACCAACCGCATCTGAATACAAAAGCATCTCACGCCCCAGCTGCGCCTTTAAAGAAGGCTTGGCAACCTGACCAGAGTATTCCAGTGTGGAAACCAGCCGGGGTGGGGGAAGCTTCTCCTGCACAAGACACAGTGTCAGAAGAGGTGGCCTGTGCCATCATAAAGGATCGGACTTATAAACGCCATGCAGGCAAGGTGTACAGGCAGCTGACTGGCTCGAACAATCCACGTAAGACTGACAGCAAGCAGCGCAGCAGTGCAGCAGTGCGACAATGTCTTCAGAGCATCCAGGAAGCACGACCTGTGTCTGGCAGGAATGCAGCATCTTCAAACCAAGCCGCATCTGCCGTCCAACAGCAGCCACTCCCGGTGCACACTAGGCGGTCACCACTCATGCCTACCGCTCCAGCAAACACGCCTGAAGCAGCAGGCTCCCCTACATGCAGAATACCCAGCCCTCCTACCTTTCACACCTCACGCCTTGCAATACCAGCTGACCTGGCCGCCCAAGCAACCCAACCCAAGCTGGACCTCGGCCACTCGGATTCCAAACCTGGGGCCCATGCTGACGCCGTTGGCCTGCCTGAGCTGACTGTCTTTACACAGCAAAGTTCTCAGATGAGTGCAGCAAAGCTTACAGCTGGGCAGGAGATGGGGCGAGGCAATGGCTCAGCTGATGCAGTCACGCCTCGCTACCTACCGGGCTCAGATGCACAGCACACTGCTCTGAACGTTCAGCCCCTCACAGCAGCGTTCCCGCCGCAGCACGGGCGCAGAATACCGTCTCCAGCGGTTGCTTCTACTGTCCCCGGCCGCCACAGCACAAAGGGTCGTGTTCAAGCGCGCATTTCAATGGACACCTCATCCCCTCGTGCCAGTGCACCAGGTCGCTTGTTGCCGCCAGGAGTACGGGCTGTTGAGCTCGCAAGCGCTGACCTTGCAAACGCTGATTCGTCCTTCCTGGCAACTGGTGGTGTGCAAAACGGTGAGCTGGCACTCAGGGCTTTAACACTGGAGGGCGGTGACTTACATGAGAGTATAGGTCTGCAAGCTGCTCCGAGTCCAGTAGAAATAAGCAGTCAAGCAAACCAACAGATTCGACAAGGCAGAGAAGGCTGCCATTCATGTTAGCCTACTGGTTGCTGACCTGGAGCGGCACCAGTGGTTCAAAGTGTTCATGGTGAGTAGTCAGCTAAGCGCCCAGCAGATTCTCCTTATCTTCAGTCCGCAGCTGACAGCACTCCTTGTACCACTTGTGTACCTCAATTGGCCTTGTTTTGTCATCAATTTCTTTCCAGGTGAGCCAGGCATCACCAATGCACAACGCGGCGGCTATTTGCAGCTAACTGAAACATTCCGGGCCAAGATGCGCGGGCGCGCCCCCGCAGCAGCACAGACCCTTGCTGGCCGCCTCGCCGCAGCCATTCGCCGCCGCCTGCGCATCGCGCCTTGTGCACCAGTGGCAGCTATGTCAGACGGACGGGTGGCCTGGAGAGGCAAGAGGCACAAGTCAATGGCCAGGCGCATAGCACCTGAGCGGATGACGTTTCGTCAGTGGCGGCTCCAGCAGCAACAGATGCGGCCAGGAGCACAGTCAGCCTAGACGCTGCAACGCTGTTACCAAACAAACTGCTCCTTGGCCGGACGGCCCGGATGGACCAACCAAACTGGCTTTTCCCCCAAGGTGTACCATGTTTTAATCGTCAGCTGTACTATAGGTCATGATTGCTTCACAACGATGCACAGAAGGTGCTATGCTTTGCTTGATCCACATTGCAATTGATGGCAGCCACTCTTCAAAGGCACTGAGAGGCAAGGATTTCCGCCTTGCAACTAGTCAGCTGCTGGAGCACAAGCATTCGTTAACAAAACCCTGGCAAGCACCGTGGCGCCAGTAGGCCCGTGCTTGTCTGCCTAACGACAGTGACGGTCCCTACTAGGCTAGTATTTTCGACTGACAACTTTGTGCCTGCGATACACATTTTCGATGTCATGCAGCAGTGCTGTGCGCGTGCGCTCTGGGATTGTGGTCTGCTTGCATCAGGTCTAACCTTCCTGCTTAACCGATAGCTTCTTGCAGTGACTGAACCGTAACTTGGAAACACACTGTTCTAATGATGCCTTTCCGCGCACATCCAGGTTGCGACTTCAGCGAATCCTGAAGTGCTTCCAGAATACTTTGCAATCTGCTCTGTAAACCCCAACCGTGGCCGAGCACAGACACTGGCTTGAATGCTTGCTTTTACTGAGGTTTTACCACATTCTAATCATCACACGCACGTTGAACGCATTCACTTCTACGCAAAGCTGTATAGCCACACAAACCGGGTGCAAATCTTGAGTCTTCTAGCCTACAACTAGCCCTACCCAAACAGAATATCTAAGCTCTGCACGCAGCTGGCCATTGTTGCGGCGTACAGCTCTTTGCCACCTGCACGTTCAAGGGGTTTGCCCACCTGCTACTCTTCAGCACACCAAGCACGTAGGCCAAAGCACACATGCCCGCTCTCTCTTCAATCCACACATGTGTGGTTTTGGTTGCGCCCAGCCGACCCCTGCCAGAGACAAGAACAGACCGCCCCTGCCAGAGCAGGTGCTCAAAAAGTAGCTACACGTAAAGATATGACTCAGCTGTGAATCATCATAAAACATCATCCTGCTTCAGGCTAACCCTGCTGTGCATGCTCTGCTGCAATGCCGTTGCTACAACCTGCATCGCCCACACGACATGCGGCAATTGGATGGTTTTGCCTAACCAACTGACACCGACACAACACTACTCCGGCCAGGTGTCCAGCTTCAAGGCTTCAGCACATGCTCAATCTGCTGTACCGCCCACATAGTCTCGGATTGAATGTTCTCAGAGGTCCTGCAGGCACAAAATTGATTGCACAAATTAACGTCAGCCAAATTCCCTAGCATGTTTTTAAATCTGCGGTTGCAGCGGCAGTGTGCTCAGGTTCACCGTGGTACTTTGCCCTGAGCTTGGGGCCATAGTATAGCCTCCGATCCCATCCCAGCTCTGTCCTCGCCTGACTCTGATCTGGACTGCCCTTCCATCTCACCTGCACGCCTGCACAATGTTCTCCCACTCCCTGGTTGGTGACTCCTTGAGCATTGGACCCACATCCTGCACAGACAACATTGCAATACGGATTCAAGAACTCAACATGCCTGCCTGTATGTAGGAACATGCGATTGAGAGGATAATAGTTGCGCAGCCATACATACGGATGCTAAATCTACAGCATCGAAGGTCTGTATCTGCAATATTGAAACACAGTCGTCGGCATACCATGGCTCAACAAAGAAGCCTTGCCATGTCCACTGTGTTGTACTCACCGGCATGCAACTACAGATATCTCCCAGAAGGTTGATGGCGTTCTTGGCCACATCCTCATCTGGCTCCTGCCCCTGTTCCATCTCTGCGCCTATGCTGGACAGGAACTCGAGAATGGCTGACACCTCGCCACGCAATGTCTGTGTGGCCTTGACAGGACCCAGGCCCTGGATGATGCCACAGTATGCGTCGATGATGCCACCGCGTAGCATGTTGTTGTAGTCTAGGTAGTCTAGGTCTACAAGGCACAGGAAGAGAGAGCAAGACACCAGCTGTAAGATGGGCTTTGTAGCTGTGAATCTGCTCAATGAAAATATTAGCCTGAGCCACAACTCTACTGCGCCTTTAAGTGCACCATACTAGCACACGGCCAAAAACATGGACTCACGCTCATGCACATGGTCAGCAACCTGCAGACAGACACAAAACTCACCCCTCAGCTTTGCGGACTCGACTGAAAGTGACATAGCTTGCTTGAGCACCCTAAGCACAGCGTCCAGGTACTTCTCGAACCGATCCTCGATAACGAGTGCAATGTCACCGAAGGACGACAGGATCTGAGGCTTGATGGTGCGGTGCACGTCCTCACGTCCAAGGTTGGTGATCAGGATGGACATGATTTCGTCACAATAAGGAAGGATGCCCTCCTCCACCGTACGACACAAGTCACCCAGTACACCCACGGTAGTGTGGCACACCTGTGCAAACAAACACAGGAACAACGCTTGAATCACGCTTGAGATGCATTTGCGTCCATCAATGCCAGTGAGAAAGTTGTAAGTATCTCTGCAGCCTGCACGGTGGCCCTTGCCATGCTTCTGCGTTCCTGCGGTCTACCGTCCGCCCCATGCAGTGGAGAATGCTGCCATGCTTTTGCCGTACCTGCACTTCCTTGTAATTTGTGAGCCCAGTGCGCAGGTATGGCATGAAGGTAGGCATGTACTTGACAAACTGCTTGCCCAGAGCGTAAAGGAAGGGGCTGACAGCCTGCAAAGCAACGGCCAAGGGAACGATCAGTGGCAAAGCCACAGTAGCACCCTTCACACACGGCCATGCTTTGGTAGACCTCCTTGTCAGCTGAGGTTCAGAGTTGAGCTGGCTTCACAACATGACAAGCAAACAGGCACTAAGTTGTGCAAGCCTTACCTGCATCGCATCCTCGTGCACTGTTGTAGCGTTGCTGCTAAACACGCGAAGAATTGTCTCCATGATCTGCACGCCACACAGCCAACTCAAACAATCTAACCTGTACGTGTGCAAACATGAGTTGCACGGACGGGCTTTAGGCGCTGTAGGTGCAGAGTTTGGCTGACAAGAAAGTGAACGTGACCCAGACTGCCCCTCATGTGTCAATCAAACAGGCCTGACTGCGCTGGCATTCTCCAAGCAACCAAATGTCACTTACAGCGTCTGCACTGGGCAACACCGCGACCTTAAAATCCTCTTCCTCAATGAGCTTGCGCAGGATAACCTGCACCGCACACATGACGAAACCTTTCAGCCTCTGTAAAGCATCACTGCTAGGCCCTTGTAATAAGTGGTGGTAAGGCAATCATAGATTACAAAGTAGGCCTGAAAGCGAGCTGCAGCTACGCCTCTAGGCCCACTCATGCCTGTTCCTTTTCCTCTTCACCTGTAGCACGCCGCAGAGCTGCCCTTGAACCTCTGCCTGCTTCTCGCGTGCCTCCGCTGAACTGATAGGCGCCTCAAATGTGGCGTGGATCTTTGTCAAGATGACCTGAGAAAACAAACATGACGATGAAATGCGGCAAGGATTCAGTGTGCCCAAACAGAATTCTGAGGCGCAGAAACAAATCTACAGTGCTGTCGCATGGCTGTGGGGTAGATGGGTTCGCCGCCATGCCCTAAGCAAATGTATGCCCTGCCGTCCCCAGGCGGCAAAGCCATCACAATGGTGCTCGTCAGACAGGTCGCCTCACCTGGATAAGCTGCGCTACAACGTCCAATGTGTCGCGAGATGCTGCCCTCACAAGGTCGTTGATGGCCTCGTAAATGCTGATCTGCACCATAGCGTGCTCATAGTTGGCGTACGTCTGAGCGCAGTTGAGGAGCGCGGCAACTGCATCCTTGAAGAAGGGGGACATGGGGGATGTGCCACCTGCACAAAAGCAAGCCGCCATAACTTAGATTGCAAAGACTGGCCGCGCTGAAACAGGCCAAGTCAGCTGCTACGCAATCCATACAATACAAAAGAAGAGATGTAAAGAGTTGTTGAAAATCTACTGAGCTGACGAAAATTTCAAGCGTAGAGCACCCACCTTGGCTGTTCTTGAAGCCGATCGCCAGCTGGCAGATAGCACCGCACACTCTATGTACGATGTGTGGCTGATCCTTAAGTGATTCCAAAAGCACAGACATGATGGGTGGCAAGGTGTCGCTGGAGATGATGGAGGGCTCGATGGTGTTGTCATGAAGAAACTCAAACATGCGACCGATGGTCCATGCAGTGGTGTCCTTGACATGGGGATGGGGATCCTGCAAAAACAAACACAAAGAATGTGGGTGATTATAGCTTGGTTGTGTAGAAATTTTTGAAACTGTTCAGGACTGCATGTCAAGTTGACACGACCTGTCTTCATATTACGTTTACTGTGGACGAGCATACTTACTGGAGAGGAAGAAGACACACACACACACACACACGACATGCACAACATGCAGTTGCCTAGGCACATGCAGTAGCTGACCAAAGGCAGAAAAGGCGCAATAGCCTTTGCTCCATGGTGCAATGTCAGCTGCCACATTGCATACCTTCATGGCTTGCAGCAGGAAGCCCAGTGCCTGTGTAATGGATTCCTGGAAGCACATTGGCTCTGGTCCATCCAGGATAAGACCAAACGCTAATGTAGCTGCCTCGCGTAACCGCCAGTCCTCAGGGGCTGTGTTCTTGCTGATGTTGGCTTGGATGAACGGCATAACCTGCACGTGTTGCAATGACTCTGCCTTACTACCATGACTACACGCACACTTGAATCAATAGCGCTCGGTACTGCCCTGAGATAACCTGAGCAAGTGACATATACGATGCCTGATGTGCTCCTGCCCGCCTCATTGCTGCAACTGAAATGCTGGGGCTCCTGCTCATGTCTACCTGCAGTACGGTATCTACATCGTCAGTGTAAGCACATGCATGAACCACAAACGTGGAGTACACCAGCCCTACTGTCGGAATCCCAATCCCAGAACAGTGCTCCTGCTAGACCATGACGCACCAGGGGAACGATAGCGTTGCCAATGACTTGTGATGCATAGCCCAGGCACATGCCAGCTGCTACTGACAGGTTCCATGTGGTGGGATCCTGCTCCTGCCCTTCCTCCTGCTTGGTCAACTGCTCAAGCAAAATAGGCACCAAATGTGGCGCAGCAGCTCGCATGAAGTTGTGGCATGGAACACTGGGATCGTTCTGCTCAAGGATGTCAAGCTCCTCCTCGCAGATGGTGTTCCAAAACTCTAGCGCCTGCAGGGCATTGCACGTTGATGTAGCAAAAAAGAAAATGATAGACTTGACAGGTGATAGTGGGCAGGTGGTGTGCGTCAAGTGTGACGAGCATGTATTCTGCCAGCCTCAGCCAGTGCAAGGCATTTGCCAAAGCTATGCCTGTACAACAACACATACATTCGACTGCGATTGTTTACAGCTCCTAGTTCTGCAACAGCAATGTTTGATTCCTGCCTACATGGCGCCTACACAACAATCTAGCAGCTGGTAGCCGGTGATGGCACCAAAGACATTTTCAGCGAGTGCTTCCGTTCCGTCACGTGTGCCATCCCTTCATGCACACGCACCTGTAGCCCAACGTCCTCTTGATCCTCCTTGATAGCCTTGACGGTGATGTTGTAAATCTCTGTCATGTATGGCACCAGCTTGGCATAGTATAGGCCAGCGATTTCGTGCAGACACTCGAAGGATGCCACACGAATACGCACCTCGCCTGCCTGAGTGCCCTGGCACACCACCTGCAGAACAGATTGGGCATGCCCAGGTTGGTGTTCTGAGCATGCCAGACCGGCACACCAGCCCAGGTTGCTGCTGATGTTTATGCAAGCTGTTCAGTGAAATCTACTGGCCAGTAACAAGCTGCTGAGCATGGTAAGCTGAGGCAGAGGGCTCTGGTGCTTGCTGGTGCTACTGCCACTTGGTTTGAAAATGTCACCGCACCTGCATGAGGTAGTTCCGCTCATTATCGTTCTCAAAGTTGTGCTGCGCAAACTCGATTGCGTTGCCGAGAGCAATTGTTGCAGCCAAGCGTGACTCATTCGGCTCTGTGGGGCCCATTCCGGCTACGACCGCTGTCAAGATCATGTTGATCTCTTGTGGGCTGAGCACAACCTCGTCGATCGAGTTCATCTCCTCGCAGATATAGCCCATGGCTTCCAGTGTGGCTTGACGTGTGCCCGTTGACACAGGCTGCGCGCTCATGTTGGTAAGCAGAGCCTGAATGAGGGTTGGCCATTCCTTCCGGGGCAAATCAATTGCCGCCACCTTTGCAAGCACCATGGCAGAGGTGTGTCGCACATCTGCAGACTCCGTGGCGAGTGTAGTGAGCACTGCATCCCGCACATGCTGCCGCACAGCTGGGTCGAGCTGCGTCCAAAGCTGCTGTAGCTCCCGTTTACGAGCTTCCTCCTTGGCATCTAGCGCGTTTTTCAGCACCAGACCTGCTAGCCGCCTAGAATCGTTTGGCTTGGTCTGATTGGCTAGCTCAGTCGACATGCTGACCATGAAGCTCGGGTAGTTGGAGGTCTGCAGGCCCTTGACATGCTCCTCAGCCGCGGTACGCGTAGCCTCGTCATGGCTCTGAGCCCCCAGCAGCACGCTAGTGACGTCCACGAGGCTCATTTCACCTGGTCACCCGGCTCGGTCCAGGTGGGTAGGCAAATCTTAATGCAGGTGCATGCAAAGCTCCAAACTACAAGAGCTGGGCCCGCTCTGCGCACTTAAAGAACAACAGCTTGAAGAGGTGATTTCCAGCCGGTTGCAACCCTAGAGAAACGTGAAACGGCTTGGATTTTCAAATACTACCTCGGATCCTGCTAAGTGAGTACTCTGAGGCTGATTCATCCACACATCGCTTGGCATCAAATGCGTCAGGCTATCCCACTGCCGGTTTGCTGGCGAGGAAGGCAGTGAACCTGAAGCTATGTTAATCAACCAGTTGCTGCACTCGTAGCCCAGCCCAGACCAGGCACATGCTACGGCAAGGATCTGGCCGGTTGTGCTGCGCCACAAAGCCTTACCTTACATTGGTCCAGGCTCTTGCATTGCTGTTCCAGCTTTGCTTGTGCAGGCCACAGAGTATCAACACGCATTGTGCGGATCACAGAGTCTATAGACGCTGGTCTGGAACAGCATGCCATTCTCAGTGCACGCAAGTTTCTCAAAACGTAAGCTCCATGATGGACAAGCATCTGCCAAGCCTGCCCACTTGACCTGGTATGTACCTGCTCCGATGAACAAACAGCATGGTGAGCATGACAGATGCTGTCCAGCGTGGCAGCCGGTCAACGCAAGAACCGTTAGGGTTGTACCGGTCAAAAGACTCTGGTGGTCGCTCGGGACAGGACGCAGCATCTCTGTACTAATAGAGTCACGATGCCAGCGTCAAATCCAGATGACATCGTGCTTTTTGCTCGGCCTCGTAAGAAACTCAAAGGCACTCGTGTCGTCTCAGACGCAGCCGCCACGGGCAGCTCCAAGCCTGCTGCACAGCGACATGGTGAAGCACCTGCTGCACATGCACCGGCAGCTCGTGAGGCAGGAGATGCGGAAGTCGACTGCGGGCGGCAGGGTGTGACAGGCACGGCAGACGCAGGTCCAGGCCCAGGCAGCAGCCAAGATGCATTGCAGGCCACCCAGCGTCGGCCCGAAGCCCTTCCTGAAGCAGTCTCCAGCTTCAAGGTTCTGGGCCTCACAGACTGGCTATGCACAGTGTGCCAGTCCCTGGGCATGCCTAGGCCCACCCAGGTGCAGCAAGGCTGCATCCCAGCAATTCTGCAGGGAAAGGATGTTATTGGGCTGGCGCAGACGGGCAGTGGCAAAACAGCTGCCTTTGCGCTTCCCATCCTCCAGCTTTTGTCCAAGGATCCTTATGGAGTGTTTGCCCTCGTACTGACACCCACCAGGTTTGTTGCATGGGGATGGCTTTGTGGAGCTTTTAATCGCAGTTACAGTTGCATGCAATCATTTACATGTGCATGGAGTGAGGGGGGCTATGGGTATATGAGCAGTTATGAACAAGAATGCTGCCGTTTCTAGTGCTGGATGCGCTGTGCATGAACTGGGGTCGTCATTGTGCGGTGAAGTGGGTATGGGGGCGAGGGGAGCAACTGTACACGCCCTTGCAGCAGCAGCAGTGGGTGGCACACGGCATAACTATAACAATGTTGAAGCTTGTCACGCATGATCACGAATGGACTGTTCATGTGTGCCATGCGCAGGGAGCTGGCCATTCAACTTGCAGAGCAGTTTCGTGCGCTTTCTGCGGGCATGACATTCCGTGATGCGGTGGTGATAGGCGGGGTGGACATGCAGGCTCAGGCCAGGGAGCTGGCCAGGCGGCCGCACGTAGTTGTGGCAACACCGGGGCGATTGAAGGTGGGGTGGTATGTCTGGCTTCTGGTTCTGCCTCTTACTCGAGGCGCGGGCACCAGGTGCCCTATCTGTATGGTGACGCAAGACACGGCATCAGGGCAGTCGTAACTTCTGGTTCTGCAAGCTGTGCCCCAAGGGAAGGGCAAGCAGATGCCAATCAACAGTGCATGCAAAGAACATTCAGATCATAAGACAGGAGACAGCTGGGTGGTCCAGAGGGGTGGCTGAGTCGAGAAAGGCAGGCATGGCAGATAAACTGCAGACAATTCAAGAGTGTACTCTTGAGCAGATTGACGCAGACGTTGAATACTGACAGAATCGTCTGGGCTCCTGTCAGCTGCCCGTCAACTGCCTGATGCCGCGGGGTGGTTTAAAAGCATGCCACACGACAGATATCAAGTTGCAAAGGCCAAAATAACTTGCCTTCCACCTGAATGTGTTGTGCACATTGCATGTTGCCCCATGCTGCACACAGGGTATGCTCGACGCTGACTCCAGCCTCCATGCGGGCTTCAGCCGCACACGTTTCCTGGTGCTGGACGAGGCAGACAGGCTGCTCAACGCCTCGTTCCAGGAGGAACTCAGGACAATAATCACGGTATGTAACGCAGGAGTGAGGTTGGTCAGCGAAGGTCGGAAAGACCTTGAGCTGGTGTGCAGGAGCGTGCACGGAGTTATGAAAGAGACATTAGTAATGCGATGCAGTACAGTGTATGGATCAGATGCGCACTCATGTAGCAATAACAGCCGACTGTCTGTGAGTGTTGCAGTGCTGGCGAGCGCCAGGTCAGTCTGTAGCAATGTCATCCGATGAACAATGTACAGTTGCGTGGAAGCGATCTTTGCATGCATTTGTGGGATCAGCGTTGCATGACAGCTGCCACTTGAATCCCCACTTCTATGGCTATTCCAATTGGTTGCCTGATACGAGCTGCATGCAGCATGCACCTTTGCCTTGCAGGTTGCACCCGCCAGGTAGCGGCTGTGGCCTGAGATTTTGCATGCATGCATGCATGCATGCATCCACCATGTAGCGCCTGTACCCTAACACCCGCCATGCACTGGTGCATGTGCTGCTGCATGTGCAGGTGCTGCCGGCAACTGAGTCGCGTCAAACGCTCCTGTTCAGCGCCACCATGACACAGGCCCTCATAAAGCTACAGCAGGCCGCACTGGACGATGCATATGTGTTTCAGGTGCGTGACAGTCAGTTGGCACGCTGGCTTGATTGTGCACAGGCTGTCACCAGTTGCTGTGCACGCATTCAATTTGGGTTTCCGGCGGGATTCTAGAGCTTGAGCACATGCATTGAAGTACATCAAATTGGTTATTTGATCAAATTATTTGTCGGGTTATTTTCAGCCCTGCCAACTGTGCAACAGATTGTGGGTTGTCCAGTGCGATGATCCTGGCAGTAATTGCGCAATTTACCACTTCTTTCAATTGTAGCCGCTGTTTAAAGAATCATCAATTCCCCCTCTTTTCAATGTCTTCACACCCAGGTCAAACAGATAAGGCAGTGCCTTTTCAGTGCTCAGAAACGTCTACCAGTTTGCATACCGGAAAAACTGATTACTAACCGCTCCCCCTTGCCTCCCCCTCCCTGTGCCTGCAGGCGTATGAAGGGCTGCGCACCGCCTCCACCCTGCGGGAGGAGTACCTGTTCATCCCCGCCAAGGTCAAGGAGGTGTACCTTGCACACCTGCTCACGCAACTGGAGGAGCACAAGGTGAAGTACAGTGCCACCTGCGCCACGTGTCAGCTCCTGTATCAGTTCAATCCGTGCACCTAAGGCAGGGACAGTTGCTACATTGTGTGGTTTCTCAGTGTCAGTATACACGTCCCATGTTCCACGTATGGTAGCCTCAGATGCATGCTATCTGCTTATTGGGGCAAGTCGTTGACCTTGGCTATCAGGCAACAGTCATCAGTGAGCATGGATTGGATTCCGATGCTTGGCATGCCTTGAAGGCAGGCTCTCTGACAGTCAAGATGCTGCAACCTCATCTTGATCCTTGATTTGGTTGCTGCATGATTGCTTGGCATGACATGAGGAGGGGAGGGGGGACACACTCTGATTCTTGAGTTACGGGTGAGTTGCACATAGTTGCTGAAGCCGCACACAGCTTGGCGCAACCTCATGCTGTTTCTTCTATCTGGTTGCGTTCAGGTGCGCAGTGTGATGATCTTCTGCTCCACGTGCAAGGGCTGTGCGCTCCTGGCCATGCTGCTTGGGGAGCTGGGACTGGCATGTGCAGCGCTGCACTCAGGTGAGTCACGTGACTGCATGCCATCAACATCGTTACACCATGGTTTCGCAGCTTGCGGTGCTGCAGACCAAACGTGAGTAGGGTGGGTGAATTGAGCCGTTAGAAAAACCGAACAGGGTTCACTTCCACATCCATCTGTGTCTACCTGCATCACTCACATGCACAGCACTGGCAAGCCTCAGATGCAGTTTACGCTCGGCTCCAAAAACGAAACTTTTTTGCCCTTCCATGTTGTTTATGGCCTGCATCGGCCCATGTGCACACTGCAGGCAAGCCTCAGAAGCAGCGCATGTCTGCCCTGGCGTCGTTCAAGAGCGAGGCGGTGCGTCTGCTACTGGCCACCGACGTGGCAAGCAGGGGTCTGGACATACCCACGGTGGATCTAGTCATCAACTACGACCTGCCCTTGTTAGCCAGGTGAAAGCAGATGCCGGGCTCATCTTTTGCTAAGGCATGCTTGTTGACAGCAGGGTATGACCTGAGAAGGCTCGTACCTTCACAAGCTCCTTTTTCAATTTCTTACACCAGCCCTGGGAGTATTCTCCTTGCTGACACTTAGCGAGGCGAAATCACTGCAGATAACAGGATTATTAGTCCTGTGACTGACACCGAACAACCGGATCCGGTCCACATCCAGCCATATCCCTGTTACATTCAGCTTTGGCTCTGCTCTGACCACTCCATTCCACCTAGAAGCCTGCTGGCCCTAGGTCCGCCGTATTTTCTGCCGCCAGGTGGCGGTTGCCAAATGAATCGCTTGTGTCGGTTCACGATGGGAAGTATTATCAGTTGGTGCTTGTTCGTGTGCCTTGGCAGTGATTACGTGCACCGCGTGGGCCGTACGGCACGCGCGGGCCGGCGCGGCTGGGCCCTGAGCCTGGTCACGCAGCACGACGTGTCGCTGGTGCATGCCATAGAGGATCTGGTGGGGCACAAGCTCGAGGAGTTCAAGCTGGAGGAGGCAGATGTGCTCAAGGGAATCACAAAGGTAAGTCATGGTGTCAGGGCTCAACAGTGTGAGCCCTTCGCTGGACATTGTTTGGGGGGCAGGGAATACATGGACCAAGTGGTATACATTTGCGGTACGTGGTTGTATGGGCATTCCATGGTGTATCGCAATTGCGCCAGGTCCACATGACAAAACCCAAACACTAGTAAGGAGATGAGCTCTGCTCTCACCTGACCTACAGTGGTGCTGGCTGATGTCTGCCACTAAGCTTAGCCGTGGTCACGTGTGCTTCACAGGTGTATGCGGCCAAGCGCGCAGCCATGCTGCAAGTGGCGGAGTCAGAGGGTGTCAACACAAAAGACAAGAGGGTCAAGCGCATCGCCCGACAGTTGTGACAGTGGCCTATAGCATAGCATAGCTATTGTTTTTGATTTATCTTGACGTTTGACTAGCTCGTGTTCATTGACACTTTTTGCGCATGATGACATTTTTTTGTCTTGGGGTGAGTGTTTGTGCCATGGATTATGTGGTTTTTCATTCATTTTACTTGCTATTGTGCAAGGTACAGCCAGTGTGCAAGACACATGATGGCTGTAACATCCCGGTCAGCAAACCGTTTGCAACAGTGAAGCCAAACAACTCACGCCTGAAAAGCGTAGGGGGCAACGGCAGTGAGGTCAAGCAGCAGGTAAAGCAGCATGTAAACAACCATAACAAACAATTACACGGACGAGTTGCGACATGACTAGGGGGGTTACCATTACATACATACATACATACATACATACATACATACATACATACATACATACATACATACATACATACCATACATACATACATACATACATACATACATACATACATACATACATACATACATACATACATCACACTGGGGGGCCAGCTGAACCACTCTAATAGCATGATACTCCCCGTAAGCAGAACGAAGTCCACGTTTGGACCAAGACCAGCCGTTGAAACTTGAGTGGGAGCAGAAGCAGCAGGAGGAATTGAATGAGGATCGTATACCATACCATTTGCGGTGGACCTGTTAATGATCCTCACCGCAAGCCCGTTCCAGATATAAAATATATGTTGATGTCTGGAAACGCCTTTTATGGCATGAACCAAAAACATTTTCCAACTGGACATTGTTTTTTGGCACGTGACAAACTGGCCATAAAGGCATCAGCATCATGCGTTTCAAGCATCAGAGCCAAGTCCAAAGTCCCCCAAAGCGCAAGGCCGAAGCCCCTTCGTGCCCGAAGGACCCTCAGCCTTGCCCCCTGGGGGGAAAGCAGAAGCAACCCGAGCAACAAACAACCAGTTCTGGTCGCACATTCCGTTTGCCGTTTTTTCCAACATCGCTTTTCATCACTATGGGTTGCAGTCGCTGAAGATTGCGGCATGACGGCTGTGTGACTGCTCATACATCAAGAGAGCGTGCGCGTAGCCGCCGTGCAGTTTGTGCCTAAACTGAAATGTGTCGCCGGCATTGGCTGTAGGAAGCCGTCCTGATATTTTTCAAGTAGATAGGCTTGGCGATTGGCCACAGCCGTTACCACCGCAGCTACCCGGCCTGCCGGGTTTATCAAACCAAAGTCCAGCCTGGTGAAATCAGCAACTATTCCTGCAATTCATGTGCCATCGTCACAGCAACGTGGTCTCGTACTTGTACGTTGAGTAAAAGGCAGCAATAGCAACTCTGCCTGCGTGCTGAGCCATCTGCAGCATGTCCAGCCAACCATACAGCAGGACAGCATCTGCCAAACGACAAATGTTTCATCCATGGGCCGTGTACGTCTGCAGCCTGCTTGCTCTGAGCCAGGTGAGGCATTCTAGACCATAGCATGCACGTCCAAGCCATGTACCAGCCATGCTGGTGTCAAAATGTCAGGGTTTGCCTCATGCCATCACATGCTTCATGTCACTGCGTTCCTCACGCCCATTGGTCATGCACGACTGATGCATTCACCATGCAATGAATGCCTGATTGATGCGTGTTCGACGGTGTCATTGTGGGCTGATGTGATCATGTGTGCCGCATGTGCCTGTACTAGTGTGATCTGAACGGCGGTCTTGTGCCTTACAAGCAGGATAGCGATGTAGCTTTTTGAGCTTTTCAATGAGCAGCTGCACGTGCTTGCAGTTGCCCACTCCATGTGTTTATCTGCTAGCTTGCCTCCCAGTGTGCACCAAACAACGTCGTGCTTACCTCCTCATTACCATGATCAACTTTGCCTGAACTTGAATGGTCGGACGACCTACCCATAGCGGCTCCAAGCCTATCTCAGTTTAGCACGTGCACCCCTTTACGCAGGCGCCCTCACTTTCCTTCTGCTTTGTTGTTGCCCTTGTAGGTTCAAAGCAGCAGCACAGGTGTCATGGCAGACCCTGCTGCAGCATCCCGAAGATTAGCACAAACAGCAGAGCCAGATGACACAGCCACAGCACACAGTATTGTATTGGGGCCAGGCAGCCAGGATTACGGTCGGGACGCCAGAGGCCAAGAATTGCAAATAGAATCGCCTTGGACAGGCAGGCGGGGAGGGGGGAGGCGGAAGCAGCAGCAACAGGAACAAGTGGGCCAGCCGGTTGGTGGTGGAAGGAAGCGCAGACGGCAGGGTGGTGTGATGACAATTGCAACCCTGAGCGTGGGACACAGTGGGCAGAAGGAGTGTGCGCCTGGCTGTGCAAAGAATGGCGTATGCAATGAGGAGTTGGGCAGGTGTGGCGGCGAGCTGTGTGCTGCATGCCTTGCGGATGTCTGGCTCCCATGCATGCATGCATGCATGCATGGGAGGTGGCCTGCATAATGGGCATACCGGGGGTTTTGTTGGGCATGCCATCCGTTTGGTGTGTAGGGGGAGCAGACAAGCCAGTGGGGGTGTCCGTGGCATGTGGGTCGTGCTGATGTGGGTTTTTCAGGTGACTCATATAGGCAGCTCATGGGTGTGTGGGTTGACATGCAAGCCATGCGACGCGTTATATTTAGCAGGCATGCAACACAATGGGATGCATGTGGACTATTATTATTATTATTGTTATTGTTATTCAACCAGACTGCTGTTGATCGCCGTGACCTGGATTGGATTTCTTTGTGCATGGTGCCATGGTGGGCTTTTACCCGAACAGACATTATGACTTGCTCCCTTATAGACGTGGAAAGGGTAGGCTCAGGGAGAAAGCAATGAGGGCATGGCCAACCAAAAGCACATGACGAATATCATGCTGTTTTTTCTGCACAGGTGTGACTGTCCGCGTGGTTGGACGGGCCCGGACTGCAGCCAGGCGCCCTCCCCCGATGGAATGAAACACACGTGCAGGGAAACGCACTTCTTCCACTACGAGGTGGGAAGGGGGAGGGTGGCGGTTATTGGGGAAGAGGGGGAGGAGGACGCTGTTTTTTATTCACCCCAGCCCACGGCTGATTGGTATTGGACCCACGCGGTGGCAGGAGGGGAATGGCCACGTCAAGTGTGGTGCAGCAAAGCAGCTGGGATAGTCGCACGCAGCGTTCAGCCAGGGGCTTATTGGTGTTTTTCAGCGACGGGGTAGGAGGGGGATGGTTACGCCAAGAACGGTAGCATCAGGGAGGTACTCACCACCAAGGCTGCGCCACATGTCGGGTTGCAACTTGAGATTGCTCGCTTACGCACCAAAGTCAAAGTGTTTGTGCTGCAATACCGGCGGAATACCAAAGCTTGCATCTGGAATGTTTACCGGAGTATTTGCACAGACTGGCACACCCTCAGGCCTGGATCAGCGCCCAAAGGTGCGCCGCAGCAGCTAGCATGGTGCTGTGTTTCCGTTTGCTTGCCTGCAGGGCAACTGCACCGACAAGGGCGCTGTGGCGGAGCCGCTTCCCTTCTGCATCAACGAGTGCAACGGCAGGGGGACGTGCAGGGCGGGATGGTGTCACTGCGAACCAGGTAAACAGGCTGTGGAAAGCAGGCTAGTTCGCCCTGCGTGGGGCCATGGGTTCGGCAGCATGCCGCCGCACATCTGCGAGCGTTTCTGCAAATGGTGGTGGCAAAGCCAGCAAGAGGTCATCAAACGGCAAGGCCGGTTCACTCGCATCGCGTCTGCCTGGGATGCACCTTGACTCACACGCTGACAAATAGGCAGATATGCACACACGCACCGACACAACTATAGCACCACCCTCTGTTTGTTCCCGCAGGGTATTGGGGCGCTGACTGCTCCCTGTCCATGGGTCCAGATGGGAGGCCCGAGGTGCTGGCAGGCCGGGGGTACAAACCACGCAAGAAGAAGCCGCTGGTGTACGTCTACGACCTGCCACACCGCCTCACGACATGGTAGGCGGGGCGTGCACTTGTACCAGTGCGTCACCTGTCTTGTGCAGTGCGGACTCCATGCTGTTCGGGTCAACATCACAATGCAATTCCACCACACTCAGTCATTGCCATCACCCATCTGTCACACCTGTGTAGTGTGAAGCCAGTGTTCTTGTGTCGACCTCACAACATGAGACGTGAGCCATACATGGCCATCGGGCGTTCAGTATGGCACGACAGCATCACTCATTCTCTAGCCACCGTCCTTGGTGACGTTATGGGACTGATCCAGACATGCGCAACATACCTGGGTTATGAGACTGATCCAGACACGCCCAACATACCTGGGTTATGAGACTGATCCAGA